>JADRCD010213868.1:0-11534 GCA_019843815.1 Montemys delectorum
GAGTTCCTGGACAGTCGGGGCTACACAGAGAAACCCTGTCTTGGAAAACAAAAACAAAAACAAAAACGAACAAACAAACAAAAAAATGGAGCCAGGTATGGTGACACACGCCTTTAATCCCAGCACTTGGGAGTCCGAGGCAGGTGGATTTCTGTGAATTTGAGGCCAGCCTGGTCTACAGAGTGAGCTCCAGGATAGGGACAGACTGTCTCGAAAACAACAAACAAACAAAACCATATATATATATATATATATATATATATATATATGTGTGTGTATATTTATTATTATTATTTTGTTATGCTTTTTGAGACAGGGCTTCTTTATGTTTACATTTGCATTTATGTGTGTGCATGCACGTATGCATGTGCACGCATGTATACAATGGTTAGGAGCACATATTGCTCTTTCAGGGGCCCGAGTTCAGTTCCCAGCAGCTACACTGAATGGTTTGATTGTGAAGATTCTGTGGTTCTGGTTAGCTGGGGCTGAAGTATCAGTTGTGATTAATAAGATACCAGAACTACTAAAGAGAGAACTTTGCATTACTGGGACTATTGATGCTGGTTAGCTGGAGCTAAGAAATTAGCGGTGATTAAGAAGAGACCAGCATCATTGAAGTGACATCTTCTGGGGAGTGTTTTCTGAGAGCACAAAAAGGCTGTGTTCCAGAGATAGCCAAGGTTGTACCTTGTGCTGCAGCAGGACTTGGTAATGTGTAAGAGTCACCCTGTTGGTACTGGTTTTGACAGCACGAAGGGGTCTTGAAGAGCAGCTGAGGCTTAGCACAGTGAGAGGCCATGGAAGGCCATTGGTGAAGGTGCAGCCTCAGTTGCAATTGATGGTCCAGGACTGAAGGGGTCATGCAAAGGAGTTGAGGCCTGGCACGATGAAGAGAGCCTATGAGAGGCTATTGGTGAAGCCTAGTTACAGCAGATGACAGTGTTTTGGTGATGCTCCAGCCCCCGGGGCCTTTGACCCTCTTCTGGCCTTTGGGAGTATGACTATCTATGCATACTCACAAGTCCACATGAACAGAAAGTTAAATTTTAAAATTATGTCTGGGGCCGGAGAGACGGCTCAGCGGTTAACAGCACTGCCTGCTCTTCCAGGGGTCCTGAGTTCAATTCCCAGCAACCACATGGTGGCTCACAATCATCTGTAATGGGATCCGATGCCCTGTTCCGGTGTGTCTGAAGACAGCTACAGTGTATACATATAAATAAATAAATAGCCGGGCAGTGGTGGCACACGCTTTTAATCCCAGCACTTGGGAGGCAGAGGCAGGCGGATTTCTGAGCTCAAGGCCAGCCTGGTCTACAGAGTGAGTTCCAGGACAGCCAGGACTACACAGAGAAACCCTGTCTTGAAAAACCAAAATAAATAAATAAATAATTTAAAAAATAAATGATTTAAAAAAATATGTCTGTATTGAAGATACCCTTTCTTGTCAGTTCTTCAATACAGTTTAGCTGTTATTTACATATCATTTCTGTTGCATTAGATTATAAACAGCCAGCACCACCATCTAGCTGGCTGTTTATAATCTCAAAACAAAACAAAAAATAAGACAAGATTAAAAAAAAAAAAAAAAAAAGAGCTGGCAAGGTGGCTAGGTGGTGAAGGCTTCTGCTGCCGAGCCTAATGACCTGAGTTTGATTCCCAGGACCCACACCGAGGAGGGAGACCTGACTTATCACAAGCTCTCTTGACCTTTCTAGCTGTGCTGTGGCATGCTCACCCAAACACACACGGATAAATGTTAAACAAAACAGGCAAAGGCTGGAGAGATGGCGCCACAGTTAAAACAAAACAAAACAAAACCAAAAACCAGCCCTTTCTCCTAGAGGACCAAGGTTCACATCGTGCAGGCAAAACACCCACACATACCAAATAAAATTCCTTTAAAAAGGATATGCATATGAAGAGAGAAAGGTGTGTATAGGTTCCTCCCTTTTTTTTTAATGTTTATTTTATGTGTAGGAGTACACTGTAGCTGTACAGATGGCCATGAGCCATCATGTGGCTGCTGGGAATTGAACTCAGGACCTCTGCTAGTTCTGGCCCTGCCCGATCCTGCGTAATGCACTGTAGCTGTCTTCAGACGCACCAGAAGAGGGTGTCAGATCCCATTACAGGTGGTTGTGTGCCACCATGTGGTTGCTGGGATCCAAACACAAGACCTTTGGAAGAGCAGTCAGTGCTCTTACCCGCTGAGCCATCTCGCCAGCCCAGTTCCTTCCTCCTTTATTGGACTGGGAATGGAACTCAGTCCTGCTAGTGCCAGGCAAACTCTACCGGTAAGCCCCCACCCCTGCCCTCTTTTCACTATGTGAGTATTCCCAGCAGGCCTTGCACTTGTCTTAGCCTCTTGATTGCTGGGATAAACGCATCTGCGCACTTGGCATGCGCAGTTTCTGTATAAATGCAATGCCGTTTACAAGAACCACATAAGTATCTATGGAGTCTGGTGCACATGTCGGGCGCGGGGCAGGGTTCCTAGGACGGATCACACGCGGTACTCAGGGGCTGCACTTGACCAGATGTACAGTGGGGATACACAGAGGAGAGGGGTTCATACTCAGTCCTCTTACCATTCTGCTGTTCGGCCAGTCCAACCTGGGTGGGGAACACGGGTGCAGGGAAGGTACTGGCAAAGGCCCCGGAGGGTGGCACTGGCTGGACAAGGCCAGGCCGAACACCGCTCATCCCGAAGCCAGGCCCTGTGGATGGAGAGCGGAGGCTCAGGCAGACTTCGGGCAGATGAGCTGACATTTCCCCCCCTCAATTTCCCCATACGGAAAATGGCGTCACTTTTCCCACAGTGGAAGGACTTTGAACGAAGCTCTACAGCCATATAGTTTTTCCCCACAAGCCTGTGATCTCTCTGCTCTCGGGGCTCCTGGCTTGAAGGGTCCAATGCTCGAGAACCACACAGAACTGGGCCCCACAGACAAGGTGAATTGTGACCCCTCGCTATGTCCGGTCTCCTTGATTCTCTCTCCCTGTGACCCCTCCCTCTTTATGAGACAGGGTCTCATGGCCTAGCTTCCCGGGGCTGGATGCCAGCTCCGTGCCTTCATGCCCAGATCCATCCACTTTCACCCCTGAAATGGGTGTGGAACCCATCTCACTGGGCCACTGTGAGCTGACGGATGTGAGGCACCGTGTGTGTGTGTGTGTGTGTGTGTGTGTGTGTGTGTGTGTGCGCGCGCGCGTACTCTGTTCTAGGTGACCTCCTGTCTCCCCCGCCTGAGACCCCATCGAGCTAATAGGATTTGAGAAGTTTAAGGGACAATATAGAGGCTGTGGAGGGCCCAGGGCAAGGCTTGGGACACTGAAGGGGGAAAACCTGGCTGCTCCAAGGGATGGCTCTGCATATGGGGTTGGGGACGGGAGCATCACAGTGCCTTCAGCTAAGAGGAAAATACACTTGAGAACCGACTTGGGGACAAGGCATGCCTCCCACCCCCTCCCTCTCACTCCTCCTCCTGTCTCTCTCCTCCCTCTCCCTCCTTCTCCTCCACTCACCTGTTTCTCTATTGACTCTCCTTCCTTTAAATCTCTCTCTTTTTTTTTTTGAGACAGAGTCTCACTTTGTAGACCAGGCTGGCCCAGATCTCACTATGTACCTTAGCCTGTCCTTGAACTTTTGACGATCCTCTCTCTTAGGCAGTGCTGGTATTACAGGTATTACAGGGGCGTACCACCATGTGGCACTTTTTCTGTTTGTTATGGCCTGGATGCTTCTATTTTTAGTCCACTAAGTGGCTTGGATTTGCAGACAGGACTAGCCTGGACTAGTTGGCAGACGGTGGTGGGGAGGAGAGGATGTTGACTACTCTTTGGATAGTAAGAGACATAAGGTCAGGAGAGTTGGCACTCTAAAAACTTCGAAGTCTGGTTCTGGGAACTTACCTGAGGCTAGACCGTTGGGTTGGAATGGGTTGGTAGAAGGCAGCTGGGGCTGGGCAGGGGTGGTGAAGGGGTTGGTGAAGGCTGCTTATAGCACAAAGAGAGAGAAGTTAGAGAAGAAGATGGTTCGAGTCCCCTCAATCAGGAGGTGCATTTCCCACCTCCCCTCCTGGGTCTCTACAGGTAGGACTCACCTCCAAAGGGGAGCCCTGCGCTGCCGCTCACACCTGGCACAGCTGGCTGCAGGGCAGGAACCTGGCTGGGCATCCCAAAAACACTGTGGCGCAGGGAGAGAGGTGGGAATGGGCATCTTCTGGGAAGAGCCAACGAGGGGGCAAAGAAGGCAAGCCTGCTGTATTACCCAAGGCTAGCCCAGGAAGGCAAGGGGGAGACAAGGAAGTCACAAGGCACTGTCAGCCTGTGAACATGCCACCAACCTTCAGATGAGTCACCTTCGTGTCTGGACCCACCTGCCAGGGAGACCTCCCGCAGCCATCCTGGGTCCCAGGAGGCCGCCCACATCTGCAAGGCTGTTGGGTTGACTAGCAGCAAGGGGCGCGGCAACACCAAACGCAGACATCTGGGTACTCCCTGGATGGGATAGAACAAGGGAGCTGGGCTGAGACCTGAGGGAACGGGCAGAAGAGGAGATGGAGGTGCGGGGTGGGGGTGGAATGACAGGTGAGGCACCTGCTGGACTCTCTAAGCCAGTTCGGCTCTCCTGTGAGTGCCGAGTGTAGGGGGGCTTGCTCCCTGAAGACTTCTGGGTAAGGCGATGAGGCCTCCTGTCTTTTTTTATGCCATACAGTTTGGTCTGTATATCCTAGTGGATGCCTGTATCTTCAGCAAAAGTTGTATTCCTCCTTTCTGTCTTTTTGTTTTTTGTTTTTGTTTTTGTTTTTGAGACAGGGTTTCTCTGTGTAGCCCTGGCTGTCCTGGAACTCACTTTGTAGACCAGGCTGGCCTTGAACTCAGAAATCCACCTGCCTCTGCCTCCGAAGTGCTGGGATTAAAAGCGTGCGCCACCACCGCCCGGCCCTTTCTGTCTTTTTTGAGACAGGTTCTCAATATGTAGCTCAGGCTGGCCTTCAACTCTCCATTATCCTCTTGCCTCCCAAATGCTGGGATTACAAGTATGCCTAGAATGTGTGGGGCTAAGGATCGAATCCAGGGTTTTGTGTATAGACAGACACTCTACAAATACATTCCGAGCTCTTAGTTAACTCTAAAGATCAGGCAGGCAGTGGTGGCACACACCTTTAATATCAGCATTCAGGAGGCAGAGGCAGGTGGATCTGTGAGTTCAAGGCTAGCCTGGTCTGCAGAGAGAGAGTTCCAGGACAGCCAGGGCTTACAAAGAGAAAGCCTGACTTAAAAAAAACCAAACCAACCAAAGGAAATTAGTTTACTAATTGTACCATGAATTAAATCTAGGGTCCTGTGCATGTTAGATAAGTTTCCTACCAAGGAACTAATGTCCCAAACCTTCGTTTCTCAAATAGAGTCTCACTAAGTAGCCCAGTTAGACCTCAACCTTGCAGCGATCCAGCCTCAGCTTCCCGAGTATTGGGAGGCCACCATACTCAGCATCCTCCCCCCTCTCTCCCCTCATCTGTCTATCCCCCTTCCAAGTGGTACTGGGTACAGAACCCAGAACCTTGTGCATGCTAGGCAAGAGCTCTGTCACTGAGCCACACACACTCAGTTCAGTTCTGGCTTCTTTTTCCACCACCGTCGTCTGAATTTCTATGCTTCTGTCATTTCTAAAGGCTGTATTTATCTTTTTAATTCCTTACTTATTTGTGTATGGGTGTTGAGTGCTTTTTACATAGGTTCTGGAGATCAAACCCAAGTCGTCAGGCTTGTTATTTAGAAAGCAAGTGCCTTTACCCATGGAACCATCTTGACAGCCCCCCTCCCCATCCATGCTTCCAACCACAGAACATAAGGCAGGTGGATCTGGGTCGTGCCTGCCTGCCTCAGAGTACACGGGGTTTCCAAGCTAATGCAGCTACCTCCAGGAATGAGTCAACTCTTCGGTACTGCCTTGGTCTCCATGTTCCAATGCTTCCCCAGGGAGAGAGCTTTCTACCCTAGCTGGCTCCTGCCCAGATCATTGTCTGTGAAGTGTTTCCCTGTGGACACTAGAGGGCAGAGCTGGGCTTCAACTCAGGTCACCCACAAAGTCATCACCAGCTCCAAAGCAGCAGTTTAAAATTTAATTTTTTTTTTTTTTTTTTTTTTTTTTTTTTTTTTGCATAGAGGGATGCATATGGAGGTCAGAGGACTTGTAGTAGCTGGTTCTCTTGTTCCCTTGTTCCGTCACGTGGGCTCTAGGGATCAACCTCAGGTCACTGGGCTTGGCAGCAAAAGTCTTTACCCAATGAGCTCCAAGAAACTGCACATTTAGCAACTTCCCCTCTTCCCACTTCTGACATACGCAACACAGCCCTATCAGAAGAGCCGCCCTTCCTTTCAACATCTCTAAAGTGTAGAGAGCTTTTTCTGCCTTGTGTTGCTGGGGATGGAACCTAGGGCCTTGCAGGTGCTAGGCAGGTGCTCTACCACTGAGCTATACCCTCCGTCCAGCAGCTTCAAGCGCACAGTGGCGATCTTCCCATAGTGGCAGGGGATGGGTTAGGGTGTGGCCTGTCAGCTGTTAGCTCCATCTAGGCCTGATGCTCTGGGAAGGCCGTGAGTCTCGGGTCTTTCTTCTTGCTATCTTTCTTTTCCCAGATAGATCCCAGCACTGTTGGGATGTAATCACTTGTGCTATTGGCTGGGATCCCTGTGACCCTTACCCTCTCTCGTGTCTTTTCAGACAGGGTCTCATATAGTCCAGGCTGGCTTCAAACCCCCTGAGTAGCTAGCCAGTGACCTCAGATTTCTGACCCACCTTCTTTGCTATCCTGAGTGACAGGATTACAGGCCTGGCCTACCATGCCTGATGTATGTGCGGATAAGGACCAAACCTACGGACTTTGACAAGCTATGCAAGTACCGTACCAACGGAACTATGAATAGATATTTAAAATTTTTAAACTTTCAAAAGATTTTAAAAAAAAATTTTACTTGTATGAGCATTTTTCTTGCATATAAATGTATACTATGTCTATGCCTGGTGTACACACAGGCCAGAAGAGGGCATCAGATCTCCTAGGACTGGA
The DNA here is from genome assembly GCA_019843815.1 of Montemys delectorum. Lineage (NCBI taxonomy): Eukaryota > Metazoa > Chordata > Mammalia > Rodentia > Muridae > Montemys > Montemys delectorum. Next base: position 7,083 of record JADRCD010213868.1, read on the forward strand.
GTTACAGATGTTGTGAACTACTACATAGGTGCCGGGACTCAAACCTGAGTCCTCTGGAAGAGCAGCCAGTGCTCTTAACTATTGTTCCTCCTCTCTAGCCCAATATATGTAATTTTTATTCATTGGAATTTATGGAAATTTTGCTTCCCAGTGAACTGCCAACCATTAAAGGATCATGTTAGAAAAAATATATTCCGGGGCTTAAGAGATGGCTTAGTTGTTAAGGGCACTCGCTGCTATTGCAGAGGATCAGGGTTCGGTTCCCAGCACCTACTTAACGGCTTACAACCACCTGCAACTCCTGTTCCTGAGGTTTCAATGCCCGCTTCTGGTCTCCACACTTGGGGCACATTCATATATACAGGCTCCAAATGCTCATACACACAAATAAAAATAAAGTAAGCCTTTCAAAAATAAAAAAAAAATATATTCTAGAAGTAGATACTCTGTCAGTTGGTCACAAAGTCCTATTTCTTCTATTTTAGAGCACACTTGCTAAATAGTTCCTCAGGACACCCTTGGCTGGCTCCCTTAATCTCATGAGGGAGGAGAGTGCAGGCTCCTACTCAGCTGGCTTGTTAAATCCTCACTGTATTGGCTCAGGCATTGTGATGCATACACAGGTAGATCAATAGAAGTTCTAGGCCAGCCTGGTCTACAGATCGAGTTCCAGGACAGCCAGGGCCACCCAGAGAAACCCTATCTCAAAAAACAAAACAAAAAATTCTCATTGTGTCTAGTAGTCTGTGGCTTGTCAGAACTGCCGGTTACTTTAAGTCACATGCTCCTGGGAGCCTCGCCTCTGTATGGATTTTAACAGAAAGGTCTTCTCCACACTTATGTGTGAATTAGTGTGAGTCCAGGAGTGAACGGTGTTGTGCCCCTGGGAGCCCAGAGAACAACTCCCCTCAGTTGGTTTTTTTCTTGCACCTTGTGAGTTTCTGGGATTAGATTTTGATGGTCAGGATTGGCAGCAGGCGCCGTTAATCAATAAGTGATCTTAGGCTGGATTTGAAATGTTATCTGTATAAAATGGTAAAAACTTGAGAACTGAGAGTTCACGACCAGAGTGGGCAACTTAGTATGATCTTGTTCCAAACTAAAAAATGATGAGGGATATAGCTCAGTAGTAAAGTTACTTGCCTAGATTTCTCACTGAGTACCTTGAAGCATGGCTCAGTGGTAGAGCCCCTGCCTAGGATCCCCCAGGGAGGGGCTGGGGTGTGCCTCAGTGGTAGAGTGGTTGCCTGATGCCGCTGATGCCGATGCTTAATTCCCAGTACCACAGAGTCAATCAAGCAATCAAACCAAAGCAGCCCTGCAGTTCTCAGCGACACAGTGGGACCTTGTGGGTAGAGTCAGGAAGTCTTAGCTCTGCCATGCTATGTCGCAAACTCTGTTTTATAATGCTGTATTTTTTTTCATTCTGGTGATGGAACTCATCTACTCTAATTACACACTTTACTACTAGAACCACACCCTGGCAACGTTTTATTTTATTTATTTCTGAGACAAGGTCTCACTATATAGCCCTTGTTGGCCTGGTACTTGCGATATAGATCAGGCTGGCCTCGAACCGACAGAGGCTGTCTCTCCTTCCCAAGTACTTAAAAGTACTTAAGCATGTGCCATCATGCCCAGCTACATTTTAAAGACTTCAGAGGACACTGGGTAGGCTGAGGGCCGAGAAGGAGGACTCACCAAAGCTGTAACTTCCAGTTAGCATCCGATTGGCTGCCAATGAGGGCGGAGAAGGGAAAAAGAGTATGAGTCATTGCTTGTCCCTAGACATCTGGTCTCTACAGCCCTTCAGCTGCCAACTCCTGGTGTCCAGGACAGCCAAAAGAAGAGAGGCGGGGCTATAGAGACTGAGATCTGGGGGCTCTGGAAAGAACTAAAGGTTGAAAGGGACCTCAAGAGTCTCCTGCAATTCCTAATAGTACAACACCCCTTTTCAAAGACCTTTGATGTTGGAAAAGATGGGTGTGGACGCCTGGGGATTACCTTTTGCTTGACCTGGCCACTTGACCTTTTGAGGCAGGATATCATAGACAATAAGAACAGGATGCATATATTTTTATAGGACTCAGCTCTCAGTATTCCTAGTCAGGAATTTTCTGTGTGTGGGTCAGAGGAGCACTGAGATGGATTAGCAGGTAAAGACACTTGTCATGAAAGTCTGAGGACCCAAGTTCGATGCCCGGGACCCACAGTGGAAGAAGAGACCACTCACAGAAGCTGTCGGCTGGCTGACTTCTACCTGAGTGGCAGGGTACACATCAGCCTGCCAAGTGTATGCATAGGAGCGCACATAAATATGTAAAACAGAGGGCCGGAGAGATGGCTCAGCGGTTAAGAGCGCTGACTGCTCTTCTGAAGGTCCTGAGTTCAAATCCCAGCAACCACATGGTGGCTCACAACCACCTGTAATGAGATCTGACGCCCTCTTCTGGTGCTGTCTACAGCTACAGTGTACTTATTTATAATAATCAATAAATCTTTAAAAAATATGTAAAATAAAATATTTTTTAAAAGCAAGAAAGAATATTGTCTTGGGCACAATCCTGGCTAATATTGTAGCAATTTTCCTTTTGTGAAAAATAGGATCACAGTGGCCCCTGCCTGTGGCTGGCAGGCCCCACACTCTGTTACCCTTTAAGGAGAGGCAGTTTTTATGCCTCCTTTACAGTTATCTGGTCAGTGTGGTCAATGGGGATGCGAAGGAAGGAAGGATGATGTGTGGAAGTGGTCGGCGGATGCCACTGAAAGAGAGGCTGGAAATGGGGGAGGCGGTTTACCTGCAGGGGTCGGCTGGACCTGGAACGGGGCTTGGACCGATGGAGGGAGGCTTCCGAAGGCAGAAGAGCTAGGGCTGCTGCTGAAGGCATCAAAGTTGGCAAAGCCTCCGTGGGAAGGAGTCTGGCCTACAGCATGAGGGGATACAGATGTTGCATGAAGGACACGTATCCATAGCCAGAGGCACTGGCTAGAATGGTTTGGTTTTGTTTAGTTTAGTTTTGGCTTGGTTTTGTGTTTGTCAACTTGAAACAAGCCAAAAGTCATTTAGCAAGAGGAACCTCAGTTGAGACAGTGCCTCTGCCAAACGTGGTGGTGCATGTCTTAACCACAACCCTAGGGAGGTAGAGGTAGCAGATCTCTGTGAGTTCAAGGCCAGGCTGATCTATGCAGTGAGTTCTAGGACCGCCAAGGCTCTGTAGAGAACCCCCTTCCAGCCAAAAGAAAGTGCCTTAATCAGACTGACCTCCTGGCTGTCCTGGAACTCACTCTGTAGACCAGGCTGGCCTTCAACTCAGAAATCCACCTGCCTCTGCCTCCCAAGTGCTGGGATTAAAAGCGCGCGCCACCACCGCCCGGCACGGTCTTGATTAATGTGGGAGGACTGTACCCCATGGAGGCAGTGCCATGAGCCTACTGAGTGAGTCCAGGCCAGCCAGGGCTCCATGGTGAGAGCCTGTCTCAGAAGACTGAAAACCAAAAGAAAAGAGGCTGAGCAAGCCATAAGGACCAAGCCTGCAAACCATGATCCTCCACAGTTTCTGCTTCAGTTCCTGACTTGAGTTCCTACCATGATTTCTTTCAAGGGACTGTGAACCAGGACGTGGAAGCCAAATTAACCGTTTCCTCCCCAAATTGGTTTTGGTGAGTTTTTTTTTTTTTTTTTTTTTTTAAATCACAGCAACAGAAACTGGAGACACCAAGCATAGTGGTTCACACCTGTGACCCCAGCACTCATGAGGCTGGATTGAGATCATATCATGTGTTTGAGACCAGCCTGAACTGGATTGAAATCATATCACTAGTTGGAGACCAGCCTGATCTCCATTGCACTATGGCCCTATTTCCAAAACAGATAGACGACAGTCTCCCTCCCTCCCTCCCCATCCCTCCTCTGCTGGGAGGCAGCTCAGTCCCCAGAATCTATGTCGTTAGCTTATAATCGTAGCACTGGAAACACAGAGACAGGTGGACTCCTGAGATGTACTGGCTGGCCAGCCCAGCATATGTGGCAAGTTCCTGGCCATCGAGAAACTGGTATTTGCTTGTTTTACTTTAATTGAAAAGATTGGTGCTGAAGAGATGGCTCAGTGGTTAAGGATGCTTTTTGTTTGTTTTATTTGTTTTCTTTTGTTTTACTGCTGACCATGGTTCGATGGCCAGCACTCATATGGTGCTTCACAGGCATCTATACCTCCAGTCCCAGGGGATCTAAAGCCATCTTCGTAGCTGCGGACACTAGGCACGCACATGGTGCACATACATACATAACATGCAAAACATTCATACACATACGGTAAGTGCATCTTTAAAAAAAAAAGGACAAAGGGCTGCGCGGTGGTGGCGCATGCCTTTAATCCCAGCACTTGGGAGGCAGAGGCAGGAGGATTTCTGAGTTGGAGGCCAGCCTGGTCTACAGAGTGAGTTCCAGGACAG
>JADRCD010213868.1:11634-36993 GCA_019843815.1 Montemys delectorum
AGGTGGTGGCGCATGCCTTTAATCCCAGCACTTGGGAGGCAGAGGCAGGAGGATTTCTGAGTTGGAGGCCAGCCTGGTCTACAGAGTGAGTTCCAGGACAGCCAGGGCTACACAGAGAAACCCTGTCTTGAAAAAGAAAAAAAAAAAAAAAAAAAAAGAAAGAAAGGACAAAGAAATAAGAGGTGGCTGGTACCCAAGAACTACAACCAAGGCCGATATGGAGCCTGCTTTCTTGTCCAACCCTGAGCAGCTGCCCAGGGATGGCACTGCCTTCATTTGGCCTCCACTGGGAGAGGCCCTCCCATACCTCTCTCCTCTAAGTGCACACACATGAACATGTACACATATGAATGTGGCAATAATTATTCAGTTCTTTATTCTCTGGTTTCAGCCTCCTGAGCATCAGGATTATAGGCATGCACCACTACACCTGGCTCCCTTCTTTCTGGTTTAGCAGAGGTAAAGTAATAAAATGGGTTTTTTGACTGTTACAGGAGTTGCTGGGAGCCCCCACCTGATATGTTTTATGGCTAAAATATATGGCTACCAACTATAACCCATGCTGCTCCTTGACTCTAGCCACATCGAAAAGTCAGCCCCCAATGGACTACTGTCTTTGCAGTAGTGTGTATGCACGGCGTAGCCAAGCTCTTGTCACGGGTTGTACTCACCTCCAAAGCCCGGGAAGGAGGCAAAGGCTGGGGCCACCTGGGGAGCGGCAAACGGGTCTCCGCCGATATCCGCCAGCAGGTCAGTGCTGGCTTTCTTGGTGGATGAATGGGAAGGAGGCTGGGAGCTCCTGGCCTGGGCTGTGCGTGCCTGAGATTGGCTGACAGACTTGGGAAAGAATTGTGTGTGACATTTAGAATTTCACACATGACCCGGGTCCCTCCAGAGCTACCCAGGCGGCCCTCAAACAGTTAAGCTGAGAGTAAGTTGATGTCTTCAGCTGAGAGGGCTCCCATGCAGAAGCTGCCCAAGCTCCTCACCTCAGCCACAGGAAGAGGTATTTTAGGGTATGTAGAGGTAACCCTGAGCTTCATAGCAATGTGCCCCACAGTGACCAGGAACGCTCACCTCTACATCTTCCTCTGCCCCCATGCCCTTGACACCAAGACAGGGTTTGTGTAGCCCTGGGTGTCCTCGAACTACCAAAGATCCACCTGTCTCTGCCTCCTGAGTGCTGGGATTAAAGGTGTGCGCCACCACCGCCCAACTTCACCCCTTATCCCTGCCAGATACAGGAAGCACTGTTCTAGACTCCTTTGAAGGGAGGGCCAAGACTGAGAGCTGGTGAGGTGGCTCAGTGGTTAAGAGCACTGACGGCTCTTCCAGAGGTCCTGAGTTCAATTCCCAGCAACCACATGGTGGCTCACAAGCACCCGTAATGAGATTGGACACCCTCTTCTGGTGCGTCTGATAACAGCTACAGTGTACTTATGTATAATGATGAGTTTAGGCCGGAGTAAACGGGCCAACTGGAGCGAGGGAGCCCGACTGGGGCAAGCAGAGGTCCTAAATTCAATTCCCAGCGACCACATGAAGGCTCACAACCATCTGTAAATGTACTCATATACATAAAATAAATAAATAAATCTTAAAAAAAAAAAGACTGAGTGACTTCAGGCTCCCTAAGCACAACTTTCCACCAGGGTCTAGTTATCCAGATGTAAGCCAGAGGTAGCAGCATGGCTGAGAACCAGCTATCAGCTCCTGGACGGACAATGCTCTAAATCCAAACCATCAGACTTAGGAAAAAGCGATGCCCCTGTCCTACCCAATTGAGACCAAATCTCAGTGGAAATGTGAGGATCAGGTCTGAGGGTTACCTGGCTTGAAGTGGAAGCAGCATCAGAGAGAGATGGCACTGGATCTCCCAGAAGTGTCCGAATGGGTTTCCCTTCTGGGACAGAGCCCTGGACAGGGGTAGCAGAAATATTGCCTTTGCTGTAAGAGGGCCCCTTGACTTGCTCTGGGGGCACGTACCTGTGAAAAAAAGAGTTATGCTGTTAAAAAGAGAGAGAGATGACCATATTCAGCTAAGGTGGTTGTGGAAAGACAAGTTATAGGGTCAAAGTCTTTATTATTTCTTTATCAATTCCCATTTATGAATAAAAAGAAGTTTGTGGTGCATGCCTTTAATCCCAGCACCTTGGGGGCAGTGGCAGGTGGATCTCTGAGCTCTAGGGCAGCCTGGTCTACAGAGTGAGTTCCAGGGCAGCCAGGGCTACACAGAGAAACCCTGTCACAAACACTCCCCCAACACCTTCCCCCCAAAAGAATGTAGAGGTCTAAAAATGTTCTCTTGAATATGTCCCTCTCTTTTGTGAGCAGGGTCTTGTGCATGATAGTTAAGTGCTCTGCCACTGAGCCACGCCCCCAGCCCCGCCCTGGGGGATTCTAGGCAGAGGCTCTAGCACTGAGCCACGCCCCCAGCCCCGCCCTGGGGGATTCTAGGCAGGTGCTCTACCACTGAGCCACGCCCCCAGCCCCGCCCTGGGGGATTCTAGGCAGAGGCTCTAGCACTGAGCCACGCCCCCAGCCCCTCACTGGGGGATTCTAGGCAGGGGCTCTACCACTGAGCCACGCCCCCCAGCCCCGCCCTGGGGGATTCTAGACAGGGGCTCTACCACTGAGCCCCCTTGGGCATGAGCTACCACAAACTGCTGCCCCTTGGGTACCTTTTTTCCTTTTTTCTGAGACAGGGTTTCTTTGTGTAGCCCTGGCCTTGAACTCATTGATATCTACCTGAAATTAGAGGTGTGTACCACCACCTCTGGTACTCCTTAGGTATCTTAATGTATCTTTCTTTGCTTTATATTAAAATTTCCATTATTACTTTTACTATTATTGTTGTTGTTGTTGTTGTTGTTGTTGTTGTTGTGTGTTACCTGTCAGGTCACAGAACAGTGAAGGTTAAGACGACAACTTGCATGTTGTATGTATGTTTGCTCCTTCCACACTGTGACTCCTCAGGTCTGAACTCAGGTCAAATCAGGTGCCTTTACCTGCTAAGCCATCTTGCCCATCACTGTTTTTGGCCTCTTGAGATATGGTATCACTATGTACCCATAGGGGACTTGAACCAATCCTCCTGCCTCTACTTCCGGAACGCTGCAGTTCCAGGTGTATACCACCATGCCCAGCTTTGATAAATTTCTGTTTGGAAATGTCGTTTCCCCCTATCTCTATCTCCCAATGCCGTGGCTATTTGTTACCTTTTAAAAGATTTTTGTTGTTGTTGTTGTTGTTGTTGTTGTTTTCATTCTTCTGAGACAGGGTTTCTCTGTGTAGCTTTGACTGTCCTGGAACTAGATCTGTAAACCAGGCTGGCCTCGAACTCAGAGAGATGTCTGTCTGCCTCTGCCTCAGAGCTGGGGTTAAAGGCGTACGCCACCACACCCGGATTCTTTAAAGAATCTTGTAATTAGCACATGTTGTTTGTATAAAGTAATGGCTGCTCCTTCTTTGGACATCTCAAGCCATCTTGGTTTTAAGCAGTCATAGATATGATAACACAGATAGAACAGTGATCTTATTTTCCAACTTCATTGTTGAGGTGGTCCTTTCTCTTTCTAGGTCCCCCCGCCCCTGTGTGTTAGGGATTGAATCCATGGCCTCCCACAGGTTACACTGAAGCCCTTTCTGTACGTTTTATTTTGAGACAGAGTCTCACTGACTTGCCAGGCCCGGACCACTCCCTCTTTGTCTCTTAGTCTCTGGAGTAGCTGGATCACCGGGACGCACCACCCTGCTTCCTCAGACTTCTCCTCAGTCCCATAGGGAGCGCGTCTGAATCCTGTCCCCCGTGGAGCTCAGTTTGTCCTGACCTCCAGTCCTTGCTGGAGAAAACTCCCTTCCTACTCCCCGCATACAACCTTTATTCTGCAAGCCTCTTAATGCTAGGATACCCCAACGAGGTGGTCTCGGAGATAGCTCAGCAGGTAAGGCGCTTGTTGTCTAACCACGGGGGGCCTTGAGTTCAGATCCCATACAGTTAGGTGTGTTGGCAAGATCTATCTATAATCCTAGCTCTAGGAGTGGAGACAGTAGGCCTCAGGGGCACACCAGGCTAAACTGGCAAGCGCTGGGTTCAGTGAAAGACCCTGCCTCAAAAACCGGAGGGCTAGCGATTTGGCTCAGTAGGTTAGGATGCTTGCTGCCAAGCCTGATGATCTGCATTCAGTCCCTGAGACCCACATGGAAGAACCTGTTCTACAAAGTTGTCCTCTGACCACCACACATGTGCCCTGGCACACACATACACACACATATAGACGAGATCTACTGAGCTGTAGAAACCTCCTGGCTCCAATCATTCCCCAAGAGAGAGGACATCAAGACTGCAGGGTTAGGGCTGGGGGGTGTGGCTCCATGGGTAGATTGCTGGCCAAATGTGCATGAAGCCCTGGGTTTGATTCCTAACACCACATAAACCAGGTACATGTAATCCCCATGCTCAGAAGGCAGCAGCAGGGAAATCCAAAGTTCAAGGTTGTCCTTGGATGTATAGAGCTCAGGGTCAACCTGGGCTACATGCCTTAAACAAACAGAACTTCAGAGTTAATGACTCATAACAAGCTCTTCTTTCATGTTAACTTCTTATTGCGTTATTTTGGAATAGGGTCTTATGTAGCTCAGGTTTGCTCAGAACTTACTCAGTAGCCAAGGACAACCTTAAATTTCCTTTTTCCTTTTTCTTTGTTTTTTTTTTTTTTGAGACAGGGTCTTTCTGTGTAGCCCTGGCTGCCCTGGAACAAGTTTTGTAGACCAGGCTAGCCTCTACAGAGATTCACTCATAGAGATTCACCTGCCTCTACCTATGGAGTGCTGAGACTAAAGGTGTGCACCACTACCATCCAGCTATGACCCTGAATTTCTAATTCTCCTGCCATGTTCTCCCAAGGTGTTGGGATTACAGGCACGAACCAATATGCTCAGTTTCAGTTTATTTCTCTGAAGTCAGAATTTAGGTCTAACTGAATCTGGGAATCGGGGTGAGGAAAAGACCCATTCCAAACCTACTCATAGAAAAAGACCAGTAATACTTTGGAAATGGGATTTATGGGCAAACTGCCTTGGACATGTCTCTTTCTTCCTCCTTACCATCTTTTTTTCTCGTATTTTTCTTGGAGAAACTCCTTCACCTTCTGAGGATCCCTGGAATCTGGTATCAATGATGTCCGAGCATCAAACAGACCGAGCCAGATCTTCCGGCAGACCTGAAGGGATGGAAGCAGAAGAATGTCTGGAGTGTAAGTGGCACTGTTAGTTAAAGCTCTGATTAATGATGTCAGGCCAATATCTTCAAAGATAAAATATCTACTGAGCTTGGATACAGTATGTGTGTTGGGGGATCTACATTCACCTACAAAACAGACATAATGCTTGCCCCACAGTTTATAATCCAGTAGGTCAGGCCTTATGTGAACATACAATACACTTAAGGCAAACAATAGCATACTAAAAATGGAAGAAAAAATTCACCAGACGGCCTGAACTGGATCCCATAGGGCCCAGATAGTAAAGGCAGAGGACCAACTCGTAAAAATTGTCCTCCATTACCATCGATAGACAGACACACAGACAGACAGTCACACTACATAGTAGAGAAATGTAAAGAAACTACTGGGTTTTCCAACCACCATGAGGCAGAGCTTTTGCTACCCAGTGTCATAATAGCTGCAGGATCCGCCTCCTCCCTTGGTGGCTGCTCACCTCATTCCCACGAGATTGGAGGAACAGAACTTCAGGCTCAGTGAAAGTTGTCATGGAGATGGACTTGACTCGATGAGGGGGGTTCAGGCCTCTCCTGAAGGGCAGAAATAGAGAGGTGAGCTGTGCAGGTGTGTGCACAGGAGTGAGGACGGAGAAATGAAGTAACAGCATATAAGATGGTCGCAGGGGGACCCCATCCAGGGCTGGGGGCGTGGCTCAGTGGTAGAACATTTGCCTAGAATCCTCCAGTGAGGGGCTGAGGGCGTGGCTCAGTGGTAGAGCCCCTGCCTAGAATCCCCCAGTGAGGGGCTAGGAGTATAGTTTATCTGTTAAAAATTGGTTAACTTAGTATACACAAGGCCTTTGTTTCCATCCCCAATATTGGAAAACAAACAAAAACTCATCAACGATAAAGTCCTGCCAAGGACCAGCAAGATGGTTTAGTGGGTATAGGAGCTTGCTGATCTAAGGACCTGAGACCCACACAATAGAAGGAGAGAAATAATGCCCACAAATTCTTGTTTGACCTCCATTTGTATTGTGGCACCCCTGCATACACTAAATAAATAAATTTGATACGTTTTAAATATCCCAACTAAAAGCTAATTCCTAATATCAGGAGAAAATGTAGATGAGAATATTTTGGAAACTTCAAGGGAGAGACGAGAAAAGAGACAAACATGTTGTGACCCTGTCAGAGACATCGGAGAAGGAGCCAGAGCCTATCATCTAGAGACCTCCTCAAGGCTGGCTCAGATCCTGTCCAGTGCTCGGCCTTCGGCTGAGGGGGTGACTCCTGGGAGCTGAGGCACTCGGCCACCTCCCATTTCCTGCTGTGACTCTAGATCTATGGCAACACATCCAGAGACCTATGGGCTTTGCCAAGCATGAAGTCTGGCAGGCAAGGGGACCCTGACGAACACTGCTGACAGGACCGAGAGCAAGGCTGTGTCAAGCAGAGTGGGTCTGCAGAAGGCACTGCCTAGCTCCCTCAACAGAAGGTTGGAGTTGTGGGAGGGAATGGACAGCTCATCCCCCCTCCTTTCAGGAAGCCATATCTGGAAAAAGAAAGGTCTCAGGCATCCCTCTTCCGAAACCTTTTAATAAATCAGGAAGAAGTTTAAAACGTTCAGCCGTGAGATGGAAAGACACGGCCCGTAGCTTATGCTTTTAGGCTTGCTCCCGTTAACTCCCTGGAGAGCTAGGTCTGCCCACGGACACCCTGTGGGGATTACAATAGAAAAGAAAGATTTCTATTCACTTGCCCTTCTGGGGTTCTAATGGGAAATCAGAGGCTCAGCTAGATGAGGGCTTCATGTTTTCCCCTTTCTTTTTTAAAGATGTATTTATTTTATGTATATGAGCTACACTGTAGCTGTCTTCAGACACACCAGAAGAGGGCATCAGACCCCACTTGCAGATGGTTGTGAGCCACCATGTGGTTGCTGGGAATTGAACTCAGACCTCTGGACCTCTGGAAGAGCAGTCAGTGCTCTTAACCACGAAGCCATCTCTCCAGCCCCACTTTCCCTTCTGAAGTTAAATGTATCTATTGACTTATTCATCGTGTGCACACTTCATGGCACATGTGTGGAAGTCAGAGGACAACCTGCAGGAATCCATCCTCTCCTCCCACAGTGGAGATCGTCAGGCTTGGTGGCAAGTGCCTTCACCCACTGAATCATCTCACCAGCCCCTGGGTCTTCCTTGCTTCATACTTTAAATTTTACTCCAGTTTAGAGCATTGCCCTCACCTTAAAACAAAAGCAGCCAAACCAAAACAAATAAATTACACCAGGAAGCGAGAGACCACAGGCGCACGCAAGAGAGTCTCTGATACTGAGGCATCTCTGGCTTCGAAATCCTGGGTAGGGCCTCAGACCATGGCTTAATTGGTAGAATGTTTACACGAAGCCCTGGGTTCATCGGCAGCGCTGTATAAACCAGCCATGGTGGTGGGTACACCGCTTCTGGGAGGTGGAGAAGGACATGCTTGGCTATAGAGCAAGTTCAAGGCCAGCCAGGCATTTTGAGACCCTATCTCAAGAAATGAATGAAAATATGGGGCTGGAGAGAAGCTCCTGTGGTTTAGAGCACTGGTTGCTCTTGCAGGGGACCTGGGTTGGATTCTCAGCACAACCATCTGCACTTCCAGGGGATCTGATGCCCTCTTCTGGTCTTAGATAGCACTACTCCCACACGGTCCGCACAAACACACAAGCATGTATGTATGTATGTATGCATGTATGTATGTATGTATGTACCACATATGTAAAATAATAAAGTAAAGTAAAGATTCAAGTGAGGACTATATATTCACACTCACAGGTAGCACACACAGCACAAAGGTATCCATGCCAAGTTTGGAAGAACGGCAGTGCCCGTGCCAGCGTAAGCAATGGCAGAGCGTGGAGACGGGGCAGATGCCCAGCCACAGAGTGAACAGCGAAGGCTGGCGGCTCCTGGGTGATAAATTGCTCATTAAGGGATTTTAGCAAAAGGCTGGGACACAGGCGGCTACAGACGAGGTCATTTTCCAGCCATTCTGCCACTAGACGTTTGAGTAAGGACTCTCCAGATGCCCTTATAAAATGACAAGCAGTATCCAAGAGGGTGGCGTCTAAGGAAAGATGAGAGGGGACAGAGAGCACAACCTGGGTCCTGTAGCAAACAACGGCTCTTAAATAGGATCTGTCCCGGACTCTGCTGGGATCAGGTTTCCCAGGCAGTCGACCGTTCTCTGAGTGCTTGCTCACAAATGACTTGATTTGGTTTGGTTTTTAATCTGAGGCATCCCACTTCCTTCTCTTATTTTTTGAGACCGGGTCTTATATATAGTCCAGGTTGGCCTCGAACTTGCTATGCGGTCGAAGATGACCTTGATCTCCCAACCCCACGGTCTCCACTTCCCAAATGCTGGGGTTATAAGTGTTGGAGACCACCATGGAGACCGCCACGCCCCTTGCTGAATACAGTGCTAGGGGTTTAAACCCTGGGGCTTCATGCATACGGCATAAGCACTCTACCAAATGAGCTCTATCCCAACCACTCCAGTAGCTGAGGAATGACTCTCGAGGTTGACCTCTGGTCTCCACACAAGTGTGTACACATGCAGGTATGCGTGTGTACAAACACACACACACACACACACACACACACACACACACACAGGGTGGAGACTCAAGAAGCCTAGGTAAGCGTACTCATTACAATAGATGTCATCCAGTCAGACACTTGATGGACTAGGGAGAATGATTCAGGATGTTAGCAGTGGGGAAGGAAGAGAACCGGTCATGGGAGCCGTGAAATTTATTATGTTTACATTAGAAAAACAGATTCTAAACCTATCATAAGAAGGTCACTGACATTTCCTGAAAAGGACAACCAGGAACTGTTAGCAGTTGTAAACACAGAGGCGCTTCCTTGTGAGGGGGACGGGGAGGGGAAGGAAGGCGGGGGGGGGGGGGGGGGCTCAGGCGGGAATCAATCAAGGGCAGAGTACACGGAACAGCGTCTGACAAGTGTGGACAGGAGGGGGTTTTGGGAGGGGAGGATGAAGGAAGGCCGGGAAGTGATTGAAAAACACGGGGCCTGAATGCATCTGAAGGGAACAGGATGTTTCTGCAGTACAGGACGGACAGCCCAGCTCTGACCTTGATGTCTGGGGACTGGATTATGAATAACCACAGTCAGTCTTGGGGGCAGGGAGAACACTCCACAAGGAGGCTGCAGCCCTGGGAAGAGGGCCTACTTGTAGGGCCTATGAGTCAGACGATGTCTCTCTGAATCACACAGAGGCCACCGTTGGCTAGGAACACAGATGGAGAAACCCTCTCCTGCCAGCAGCTGACAGTGGCCTAGGTGTTTTGCATTTAGTTGGGTCCAGTCCAGGGTCATGGGAGTTCCAGGGTCATGTGATGGGCCAGATGTGACTCACTGGCCTGGAATGAAACAGACCCAACCCTCTGGCTCCCACCCAGTGTCCCCAACAAAACACAGGTCCCTCCCCACAACACCCCCAATGAGAAGGAGTTACTGTCTTGTGTGATGGCAAACCCATGCCAGACAAACTCAGAGATTAAATTTACTCAACTAGTCTGAATGGGACAATCATTTTAAATGAACTTAAATTAGTGTATCAATATGTGTGTGGCGTGTGCATACATGCAGGCCTGTGGGGGAGGTTGGGGAAAGACATCAGAGTCCTTGCTGCCTTATTCCCAGGGCTGAACCTGGAGCGAGGCTGGCAGCCAGCAACTCCCAGCAATGCCCCTGCCTCCATCTCCCACACCGCTACTGTTACACGTACATGCCTAGTTTTTTACACGGCTGTTGGGGAATCTGAACTCGTAGCTCTTACCCACTGAGCATCTCTGAAGCCTCAGAAGGAAGTGATAGAAAGCAAACTGATTACCTATGGCTTAAGCTTTACGCCAGTGTTGTTACCTGCATTCATTCCTCTCCCTTCCTACTTCTTTCTGAAACCTGTAGCCTGGGCTGGACCTTGAGCTTGCTCTATAGCAGAGGATGGTGCTGGACTCTTCTGCCTCCACCTCCCATATGCTGGGAGTACGCTGGTGCATCCTTGGTGGCCCATGCCTAATATATGAGATCCTTGTGACCAACTTCTGGGCTTCCTGCATGCTAGCAAGCATCCTACCAACTGAACTTGAGCCCCAGCCCTACTTTCTTTTCTCTCTCCCCTCCCCCCCCTCACTAGGCTCCTAATAGCATCCAAAAGACTCGGAAGTCCTCTGCAAAGGCGACGTCTTGCGTGCACGGACAACCAGTCTTCCAGGCCTCTGGCTGCCCCTCTCCCCTCCCCTTTGATTTTTATTAAACATGCACGTATCCCCACCCTCCCACACCTCGCCCCTGTCAAGCTGGCCTATATTTTTGCTTCTATCTCGATCCATGGAAGCATCAAACCCGCTGAGAGGCTGAGATAAGAAGGTTCTGTCAGGTCAACAGTGGAAAAAAACCAGTTCCACCCAGCAGCTAACTCCTCTCAGTAGTGCCAACTTCAAACCCCGGGAAGTCCTTTCCTCTCGATGCCTGTGTTCAGATTCGCACAGCCTGGGTTGGGGTTTCTTCCCGACCAGAAGCGCCACCCTGCCCTTCGTAATTAAGGGAGAGCCAAGCCCGTTTAGCTCTTTTCTAACAGGCAAACAGATGAATAAGCCTTTCCCCTTAATTTAGGCAGCATGTGCCGTAGCATATGTGTGGCGGTCAGAGGACGACAGGTAGGGAGTCCCTTCTGTCTTTCCTCCACGAGTACCCTGAGACTTGAACTCAGGTCATCAGGCTGGGGGGGGGGGCAGGTTCCGCTAGCAACCGAGCTGACTTCTTTGACCCCTGCTTGGGGTCTCCACAGTCCCGAGGAAGGTCCCAAGTCACCCTGCTCCACGACCAATTTCACTAATTTCAAACACTCTGGCATAAATTCTGCTTCAGTCCACTTCACTCCTTGCTCAACTGTGAAGATACACAGCAACTCCACAGTGCAGAGTACCTGACAGCCCTGCTGGCTCCTCCCCCGCCACCCTCAAGCCTTTACACATTTCCCCTCCTTGTTTCGGTTTGTCACCTGTTTCACAGGTGTGTGCCACCCTCCCCGCTCCTTCTTTTTCTTTGTTCTGCTTTTTAAAAATTACTTTATTATTTATTTATTTATTTATTAGATAGCAAGCATCTTTGCACACTGGCCCACCTCACAGTCTCCCTTATTATTTCTGTGTCCCTGATGGGGGGGGGGCACATGTGTCACAGAGTGCTTGTGGAGGCCAGGGGACAACTTTAGGGAGTCTCCTTCCTCAGGCTTGGTGGTAGGACCCCGTGAGCCATCCTATGAGCCTTTCATTTGCTTTTTTGAGATCGGCTCTAGGTAGCTCAGGCTAGCCTTCAGTTTGCAAGTTATCCAGTCTCTGTGTTAGGATTTCAGACCTATGCCACCATGCCTGGCTTCTTTTCACCTTCTTCTCCACTCTTTCTTCCTTTCTTTCATTTTTTTTTTTTTTTGTTTTATGTCTATGAGTACACTGTCGCTGTCTTCGGACCCACCAGAAGAGGGCATCGGATCCCATTACCGATGGTTGTGAGCCACCATGTGGTTGCTGGGAATTGAACTCGGGACCTCTGGAAGAGCAGCCGGTGCTCTTAACCGCTGAGCCATCTCTGCAGCCTCCTTAGAGGCTTTTCAAGTTGTTCCCGGATCTCTGATATAAACAAATAAATAAATCAGGGGCTTTGGGGATGGAAAAGTGGTTGGTTGCCTCAACAAGCATGAGGACCTGAGTTTGATGTCCAGAACAAAAGCCAGGCCACCAAGCAGGATGGTGCACGCACCTTTAATCCCAGTGCTCAGGAGGCAGAGGCAGGCAGAGCTCTTGAGTTGGAGTCCAGCCTGGCCTACAGAGCTAGCTCCAGGACAGCCAGGGCAGAGAGACAATGTCTCAAAACAAAACAAAAAAACCCACCAGGTAGAGAATCCTGAGGAAGAAACATCAGCACACAGGCACGCCCCCGTGCACACCCGTACACAGGCACGCCCCCGTGCACACCCATACACATAGGGCTAAATCAGTAAGTGAATGAAATTGTGCCATCTACCTCTGCCCAGTAAAGGTGCCCATGGGAGACGAGGGAACAGAGGGAAATAAACAGGGCAAGGTACGTGTGTACTTTCCACTTCAAACAGATGGAAAAGTACTGAACTATGGACAGACAGCTGATCACACCTTCCTTCAGTCCGCCGAGAGAGAGGGCTTCAGCAAGAACCACTTCTAGCGAGTCAGGCAGGGAAACTGAGGCACGCGTAATGCGGGGGCTGGTTTCAAGGGGAGAACTGACAGTGCAGATCTTTGCAGACACCTGACTGGAGAGCTGCCCAAGTCAAGTCTGATTGCCACGGTCAGGGTGAAGCTAGGCAGGAGTAAAAGGTGCCTCTTGTTGAAGTCTGAAGCCTTAAACAGGGACCTGCTTTGGCGAACAAAAAAGAAATGTAGCATTTCTCCTTTCACACAGTGGTTGATCCCACAGGGGCTTTTTAGGAAAGCGTGAATAAGAAGGAACAATAAGGTGTCAGGGGAAAGGCTCACCAAGAACAAGGACTCGAGTTCCACCCCCAGAATCCACATGAGGGAAGCTGGATGTGGTGGCATGCCACCGTGATCTCAACACCACGGAGACAGATACGGACGACTCCTGGTTACATGCTCAACAGGCAGCCTAGCTTCATTAGTAGGTTCCCAGCCAGCTGAGAAATCCTGCCCCCAAAACCAAGGTGGATGGCACCGGACACACCAGGTTATCCCTTCACACACACTCACACACACACACACACACGCACTCACATACACACATACACACACACAGAGACACAAAATACAAGCCATTAAGAAAAGGTACAGAGGGGATGGAGAGATGGCTCAGTGGTTAGGAGCACTGACTGCTTTTCCAGAGGTCCTGAGTTCAACTCCCACATGGTGGCTCACAACCATCTGCAGTGGGATTGGATGCCCTCTTCTGGTGTGTCTGAAGACAGCAACAGTGTACCCATATACATGAAATAAATAAATACATCTTTAAAAAAAGAAAGAAAGAAAGAAAGAAAGAAAGGAAGGAAGGAAGAAAGAAAGAGAAGGCACAGATATTTCGAGGTTGCCCTTGAACTCTCTCCCCCTGCCTGGAGTTCTGGTTTATACATGCGTGTTACCATACCAGCTCGATAGGTGCTTTTTTTTCTTAAGATTTATTTATTATTTTAATTAAGTACACTGTAGCTGTCTTCAGACACACCAGAAGAGGGCACCAGATCTCATTACGGACTGTTGTGAGCCACCATGTGGTTGCTGGGAGTTGAACTCAGGATCTTCAGTAGAGCAGTCGGTGGATGCTCTTACCCGGGGAG
This sequence comes from Montemys delectorum, assembly GCA_019843815.1. Taxonomy (NCBI): domain Eukaryota; kingdom Metazoa; phylum Chordata; class Mammalia; order Rodentia; family Muridae; genus Montemys; species Montemys delectorum. The sequence continues at coordinate 25,262 of JADRCD010213868.1, forward strand.
CCATCTCGCCAGCCCCGATAGGTGCTTTTTTTAATAACAATTTTTACCTCACCTTTTAAGCATCAGAAGGTAGGGATACCATCCTGTGGGAGTTAGAATTATATGCATACAAACACAGGGAGTTGGAGGCCAGCTTGGGCTACATGAAACCATTCTCAGGCCAGTAAACCCATCATTTGGGAGATAGAAAGCCAGCCTTGGGGCTGGCGAGATGGCTCAGCAGGTAAGAGCACTGACTGCTCTTCCTAAGGTCCTGAGTTCGGATCCCAGCAACCACATGGTGGCTCACAACCACCCATAATGAGATCTGACGCCCTCTTGTGGTGCATCTGAAGACAGCTACAGTGTACTCACATACACAAAATAAATAAATAAATATTTAAAAAAAAAAAATAAAGCCAGTCTTGGTTATATAGGGGGCTGAGGCTAGCCTGGGACCCTGTCTCAGAAATAATATAAGGGCTTGTGAGATGGCTTGGCAGGTGAAGGTAAAGGCGCTTTACCACCAAGCCTGGCAACCTGAGTTAGACCCTCTGGATCCAGCGCTTACAAACCGTCCTCTGACCTTGCACACGCTGCACTCACACAGCGAAACAAATATAGTTAATAAGAAAACATTACAAGTTATGTGTGTATGTTGGGAGACATCCAAAGCACTTAGATCCTGGTTAAAGAAATTAGGTATTAGGGGACTGGGGCTGTAGCTCACTGGTAAAATGCTTGCTGCATATGTATGAGGCTCGGGGCTCAATCCCTAACACTGCCAGTGAAAGGAAGAAAGAAAGAAAGAAAGAAAGAAAGAAAGAAAGAAAGAAAGAAAGAAAGAAAGAAAGAAGGAAAGAGAAAGAAAAAAAGAAAGGAAGAAAGACAGACAGACAGAAAGAAAGAAAGAAAGAAAGAAAGAAAGAAAGAGAGAAAGTTATGTATTCGAAGAAAACAAAATGATCAAAACTAGATCAAAGTTGTCAACTATATTGGTGGCAGCCCACACACAAACACATGCAAAGTTAGAAATGGCACGAACCAACAGCCGATCTCAGGCCCTCCCACGGACATGCCAGGTTATTACTACAGCTGAGAAAAGACCTCATTAAATAAGAAAGTGTGAGGAGCTAGAGAGACCACTCAGCAGTTAAGAACACTGGCTGCTCTTCCAGAGGTCCTGAGTTCGATTCCCAGCAACCACATGGCAGCTCACAACCACCTGTAAATGGATCCAGTGCCCTCTTCTGGTGTGTCTGAAGATAGCAACAGTGTACTCATACACTAAAACAAACAAACAAACAAACAAACAAATCTTTAAAAAAAAAAAAAAAAAAAGAGGCAGCAGCAGGTGGAGCTCTGTAAGTTCAAGGCCAGTCTAGACTACAGAGCAAGTTCCAGGGCTACACAGAGAAACCCTGTCCTGAAGGGGGGGGGGAAGGGAACGTTTAGGATGCCTGTGTATTAATGATGAAATGTAGAATTCTGGCCAATGAGATGGCTCAGAGGGTAAAGAAAGATACCTGCCATTAAGTATGAACTCAGGGGCCCACGCGGTGCAGGGAGAGAATGACTTTCATCAAGCTGTCCCCTGACCTCCTCATGGGCACCATGACACACTCACGCGCGCACACACACACACACACACACACACACTAAATACGTATAAAAATAAATAAATAAAATGTGATATTCCACCCCCACCCCCACCTCCCAGACCTTAGGAAATTCAGCTTCTGCTGGAACAGCCGGTTCTATTGCATCAGTCAACCAGGCCGACTGGGAACCCCGACAGTTCTGTGCACTGCCCCCAGAAGACGCCTCTCGCTAAGAGGCAGCCATGTTTAATAACACAGTTAACAGAAAAATGGTCTTTAAGATAAGGTGGGTCCTGCTATTTCCTTTCTCAGACTGGGGTACTGAAGGTGATATGGGGGACTTCCCTTCAGTCTGCTCCCCAGAGGGTTGGGGGTGTAGCTTAGTTGGTTGCCTTCTGGCGCGCAAGAAGCCTTAAATTCAATCCTTGTAAACTGGGAACAGTAGTGTAGTGTGTGTCTGTAATCCCAGCACCTGAGAGGTAGAGGCAGGAGGATTAGAAATTCAAGGCTACCTTTGGCTACATAGCTAGTCTGAGGCCAGCCTGGGCTACATGAAACTCGGTCTCAAAGGAAACAAGAGAGCAGATGGCTCAGCAGTTAAGAGCACTGGCTGTTCTTTCAGAGGACACAGGTTTGATTCCCAGCACTTACGCAGCAGAGGCTCACAGCCCTCTATAGCTCCAGTTTCAGTGGACCTGAGGCCCTTCTCTGGTCTCTGGGGGCCCTGAATATGCACAGTATGCAAATATACATGGACAAAAACCACCTATACACATAATAAAATAAAAATTAATAGATGCTCCTCTTAACTGGAGATAGTGCACATCTTTAATTCCAGCACTCGGGAAGCAGAGGCAGATGGATCTCTGAGTTTGAGGCCAGCCTGGTCTACAGAGTGAGTTCCTGGACAGCCAGGGAAAAAGGCAACCAAAACAAAAAACAAAAAACAACAAAACAAAAAACAAAAAAACAAAAACAAAAACAAAAACCTCTTCATTTTAACAAAGACTACGTGTTTAAAATTTAATTTGTGCTGTGTGTGGTCTATGCGGACACACGCACCCCCGATGACATTCACAGAGGCCAGAGGAGGATGCTGGGTGTTCTGCACTATCAACCTCCATCTTCTTCCCGAGACGGGAGCTCTCACTGGAGTTGGCCACTTCTCCCTACCCCCTGCACTCCTCCTGTCCTGCCCCCTTTCCTCGTTTCCCCCCAATAGCACTGGGGGTACAGACACCCATGGAGCCATCCGTAGCCCTGCCTGGCCTGGTACTCCCTATGTAAACCAGGCTGGCCCATAATTGGTAGAGATCCAGCTGCCTCAGCCTCCTGAGTGCTGGGACCGAAGGCATGCACCACCTCGCCCAATAGATCCTGGAGACTTGAACTCAGGTCCTCCTGCTTTGTGGGTGTACTTGACCCAGCTAGAGTCTTCTGGGAAGAGGTCACGTAAATTGAGGAATTGCCTCCATCAGACTGGCATTTCTTGATTAATGATTGACGTGGGAAGGCCCAGTCTACCACGGGCGGTACATCCTAGGGCAGGTGGTACTGGATTGCACGAGGAAGGCAGCTGAGCCACCCAGAAAGCAGCACTCCTCCGGCCTGTTTCCATTCCCGCCTCGACTTCCGGGGCCCAGGTTTCCCTTCCTGAGGGGCTGTGACTGGGGCATGTAAATCAGACAGGCCCTTTACTCCGCGAGTCAGTTTTGGTCATGGTGTTTTACCACAGCAACGGAAACACAGACCAAGACAAGGCAAGTGGGCTCAGCGGCTGAGCGGTCTCTCCAGCTCTTTTCTTTACATCAGACCTTGATACCGTGCTCACGTTGTCGTGCAACAACACACCCAGCTCTGCTGCGCTTGATGAGCCACACTACGACCTGTGCGTAGAGGGCTCCACTGCGATAGCCTAGTGAGCTGCTACTGCTGTCTCTCCATTACCCAGGGGGAGCGGCTGGGGCTTCGGTTACTCAGCTGAACTCTGTCAACTACCCACATGAAGAAATTAGGCAGGCTGTTGGCTTACTGCTGTTTCTCCCTAACCATCACCACAAAAATCCTAATGTATAGGCGATCAACTTTACGGACCTTCAGAAAACTCAAGCTAATAATTTATTTATTACTCTATGTGAGTGTTTGCTCAAGCCACGGCAGGAGTATGGGGGTCAGAGGACAACCTTGTGGAATTATTTTTTTTTTTTCCTTCCACCCAGTGTGTCCTGGGTATTGAACTCGGGTTGTCGGCCTTGGCAGCAAGTCCCTCTAGACATCTCATTGCTAGCTGAGTTCTCTGACTTAACCCCATGGGAATAGTTCTCAGCAGCCCATCCAGGCTGAGGTACGTACACCCCCAACAAAGCTAGCCTTCCTGGAGTCTCTTGAAGGACTTGAAGGAGTTTCTCCTTCCACATCTCCACTAGGCCATAAGAATCTCCATCCAGGGGCTGGCGAGATGGCTCAGCAGGGGAAGAGCACCGACTGCTCTTCCGAAGGTCCTGAGTTCAAATCCCAGCAACCACATGGTGGCTCACAACCACCTGTAATGAGATCTGACACCCTCTTCTGGTGCGTCTGAAGACAGCTACAGTGTACTTACATATAATAATAAATAAATCTTAAAAAAAAAAAAAAAGAATCTCCATCCAGTGTTTACCTACGTCACAGGAGTCAGCAATTTTTAAAAAATTACATTAATTTTTGTTTTAAGATTTAAAAAGAATTATTTTTATGTGTGTTTTTATGTGTTTGAGTGTATGTATGTGCACCGCATGTATGCCTGGTGTCCTCAGAAGCCAGAGGAGGGCATCGAGTCTCCTGGAACTGTAGTTACAGGTAGTTGTGAGCTACGATGTGGGTGCTGAGAACTGAACCCTGGTCCGCTGCAAAAGCTATCAAGTACTGAGTCATCCTCCTCCCTTTAGTCATTCGTTTATGTGTGTGCATGTGGATGTGTCTGTGTATGTGTGTGTGTGCGTGCGTGCTCGAAAGGGCACGTGCATTGCCATAGCGCCCCCATGAAGATCAGAAGACTCAAAGGAGTCTCTCCTTCTACTGAGTGAGTCCAGGGAATCAAGCAAGCACCCTTAACCTCAGGGTCACCTCCCCAGCTCAGGTGTGTGGCTTTTCAATAATGAGACCAACAGCAGGGACAGTGACCTCGAACGAGAGGTCTAAGATTCTGCCGATTACGCACTGATATGGAAGCAGTTAACTTCTCCAGCAGAAGAAATCAGGTTTTTAATATGGCCTAGATCCCTCGTCCCTCCCTTCTGTTCATTATAGAGGACGAAGGTTATCAGGGGACACTTGAAACCAAATCTAGGAAATGGTAACAATGTCGGCATCCCCTGCTTATGCAGAGCTTTATCTTATCAAAACCCTAAAAAAATTAATTTTTTTTTTATTTTAAAGCTCAGCATTGTAGGGCACGCCTTTTATTCCAATACTTGGGAGGCAGAGTTAGCCAGATCTCTAAGTTTGATGCCATCCTGGTCTACACGGCCAGTTCTAGAACAGCCCAAGGTGTATAGTGAGACCTTGATCTCCACTAGTTTTTTTTTAAAAATTACATGTGTTTATTGTCTGTGTGCATGCACCTGTGCCGCAGCCTGTGCGTACATGGCAGAGAACAACTTGGGGAATCAACTCTTCTCCCTGCCTACCTGGTGGGAATTGAACTCAGGTCAGCAGATACTTTTACCAACTGATTCATATCCCTCACCCTATCTCTGTTTTTTAAAAACAAGGTCTCCTACATCACAGGCTGACCCCAAACTCACTAAGTAGCTGAAGGTGACCTTTAAAAAGGTTGCATTATGTTTGTTTGGTTGGTTGGTTTTTATTATCACTCACTGGGATCTGGTCTTATTGTTACGTTTTGTTTGAATTTATTTATTTTTTAGATTACATGTACGAGTGTTTCGTCCATATGTATATCTGTGCACCACATGCGTGCCTGGTGTTCCTGCAGGCCAGGAGAGGATGTTGACTCCCTCAGAGCAGGAGTCACAGATGACTGTGAGCGGCCTTATAAGTGCTGGGAACTGAACCTGGGTCTTCAGCAAAAGCAAGAAGTACTTTTAACTGCTGAGCCGCCTCTCCAGCCCGAGCCCTCCCTAAGTTCTTTATCTTTCATGCCACCACCACTAGTCATTAGAACATATGAACAAGAACAACTTCCCTGACCGTTCACCTCCACCCGGGACCTAGCTCTGAGAGATCATTAAGGCTTCTCTTTACTTCTATCCAGATGCAATAATTTGATTTTCCAGGCTGGGGGGCAGGGCGTTGTGGCTCAGTAGTAGACTACCTGCCCATCATGTGCGTGGCTCTAAGTTCAAACCCAAGGACCAGAAAAACGATACAGACTTCCCTTTTCATAACATTTCGAGATTTATGCTTTCTTTTTTATTATATGCTATAATATATGGGCTATCCATGTGTATATGTGTCACATGTGTGTGAGTGTATGTACATGCCAGTCGACATTGGGTACCTCCCTTGATTGCCGTCCATCTTATTATATATTGAGGCAAGGTCTCCCTTCTGAGCCAGAGCCTCTCAGGTGCTAGGATCACAAGCAAGCCACCTGGTTCTCCTGCCCTTTACCTGGGTTCTATGAATCTGAACTCAGGTCCTCACATTTTCATGACAAGTACTTTATCCACTGAGCTATTCCCTTAAGCTCATACGCTGTCCTCTGTGCGTGCATGGGTGTGTATATGGTTTAGTCAAACAATCCAGGCCAGCCTCAAATTCACCGCTGTCCTACCTCAGTCTCCCTGGGGTTGAGATCACGTACATGGCGGCCCATGTCCAGCCACAGTGGTTTTAACTTTGACCAAAATCTTTTTTTTTTTTAAAAAAACATGGGAGGGCTGGGGCTACAGCTTAGTCAAAGTGCACCCTTAGCATTCATAAAAGCCTGGGTTGGACCCTGGCACCTCACAAAGCAGGCTAGTGGTGCACACCTGTAATCCCAGCGCTCAGGAGGTGGATGAAAAAGGAACCGAAGTTTAAGACCATCCTTAGCTACACTGTCAAGGCTAGCTTGGACTACATGAGACTCTGTCTCAAACAACAACAAAACCATAGAAATTTTAAAAAGATGGTGACAATGTAGTAGAGACATAGTTCCAAACTGTCTCCTAGGACACCAGGATCTTCATTTCTGGTCCCCCCACAATCATAGCTCATAACTAAATGACAAACGCTGGAAACAGAATCCTCCATATGGCACTGGGTAAATTACTAAACCTCTTTCTGCTTCTGATCTCCCATCTGTCACATAAGAACAATACTCCTTGGTTTTTTTTTTTTCAGGCTGCTATGCATATAAGAGCAGGAGAGCTTTCTTTATTAAAATAAAATAAAATAAAATAGCAGCGTACTAAAATGCTAGAAAACCAGGCAAAATGAATCCCTAAGAAAACCAAAGATCTCGTATCCAGTGTTAGTCAAATAATCCCTAAGGAGGAGTTTACTAGATAACCAAAAATATGGGGTGTTAATAGGATAAATAGAGTCCGGGCCGAAGGTAGTATTGTAGATTTTACAACCAAGCCTCTGCCCCCCAAATTTACAGTTTACCAGATAATCCTTAGTACACTTAGGAAATGACCCCAAAGCATGCCTGTAATCCCAGCCATTACAGAGGTGGAGTTGGGAGGATTCCGAGTTCCATAGCCAGCCCTAACTACATCGTGAATTAAAAGTCAGCCCGGACTGTATGAGATCCCATCTCGAGGCTAATTTAAAAAAAAAAAAATGACAAAATATAAAAAAAAGTGGACTGGTAAGCTGGCTCAGCAAGTATGGGAGCTTACAGCCATGCCTGTTGACCTGAGTTTGATCCCCAGGACCCACGTAGTGGAAGGAAATTGCTGATTCCTACAGGTTATCCTCTGATATCCACACAAGCCATGCCCCTACATGCCCTACATGCCCCTACAGTACAAAATAAAGAAACCCAACGTAACTTTAACGGGGACGGAGGATGCAACGGGGAAAAGAAAAGAATATCCCATTCTGATCCTCATCTCTTCGGGAAAGTTAAGCTGTCCGCTAGGATAACCCTTTGGCTCTCTGCCCTTAGTACATTTCGTAAGTCGTCTACCCTCTAGCCAGCATTCCAGAGCCTGAAAGATTAGGATCTGCACCTGATCCCTGGCTTCATACCTGCCACTCTAGGCTGTCGGCCTGGGCTAATGCGAGGAGCATTTTCCATTCCCTTCTACATCGCAGGGCTGGAGCCCTACCCCAGTCAGAGCAGGGTACTTTTGTCTTAGGCTCTATTTCTTTTCCTTCTCCCTCCACCCCCTCCCCGCTCCTCTCCTTCTGGTGGAGCGGAGAGGGGTCTCAAGTCACAGGTTGGCCTTGAACTCCTGATCCACCTGCCCCTCAGTGTTGGGATTACAAGCGTGTACCACACTACTCGGGTTTTATGCCGAGCTGTGGATGGAAACTCAGGGCACAGAGTGTGCTAGGCAAGCACTCTACCAGTCCAACCCCAGCTAAAGTTCCCTTTAAAGGTCTATGTCAATTTCTGGTCCTTTAAGTCCCTCCCCCACCCCACCCTAGTTCCTTTTAATTCTCCACATTTTCTCTCTCCCCACCTGCAATTCGCCTTCGTCTCCCTCAGGGAGTTTCTCCAATCCTCTCCTCGTGTCCTTCTACAGCCCCGACCCTTCCCTCCGCAGCGCGACTCCAGTCTCGGTCTTCTGTGCCCCGTGTGCTTCCCCCCCCCCCCCCCCCCACGACACATCTCTGCAGCCGGCGACCTTCTATCGCCACGTCCAACGCCGGGGCTACCCTCCCCCCCGACCTCCCGCAGCCTCGCCTCGCCCCCAACCAAAACCCCAGTGTCTCCCCGGGACCCACTCACAGGAGGCCGGAGCAGGTGGTGCAGACGAAGCTGCCCACGGTGATGTCCACGTACGTGACCCCGCGCTGGGCGCACTCGAAACAGTGGCGGTTCCCGGCCTGGCTGCAGCCGCCCAGCTCCCGCACTCGGCGGCACCACACCTCCGAAGCCGCTTCAGCCTCCGCTTTGCTCCCTCCGACCCCGCCACCCGGGCCCGGGCCCTTCTTAGCCGCCATCACCATCTCTCCTCCAGGTTCCTCTGCAAGTCAGCGGTCGCTCCCCTTTCACCGCTGGCTGCCTTTCCCGCCTCCGCCGCCTTCGCACGCCCGGCAACCCTGACACCAGCTCCTGCAGCCCGGACCACGACCGCGAGAGACTCTGCCGCCCCCTTCCTCGTCCTGTTCTGCACGCTGATTGGCTAGTCTCCCCCCACCTCCTTGCTTTAATTGGTTCGTCTCGGGACGGCCTCCCGATGCTGGAGCCTTCAGAACCACGCCCCACTGCCGCCCTGCCTTCGGTCTGTTCCATTGGTTCACAAAGACCCCCACCGTGCGAGTACGGCGCGTGCCCTCCTCCTTGTCCCCGCCCCCTCTCGCCACGGACTCCTTTGCTGACTCTGATTGGTTGTAAAGGTTGCAAAATTAGCGTGCGAGAGAAAGGAGGTGTTCGGCGCGTGCGTAGTGCTCACCCTCCGGATTGATACTAATTCCCGCCAAATTTCAAAGGCTTGTTCCAGGCTAAGCCAGGAGACAAGCAAATCAGAAAGAAATTGCCGTAGGAGAGGCTGGAGGAGAATGGGAAAGGTAGAGAAGCTTTATAAAAGGTATTTTATTTATCCAAGTCATAGAAGGAGCCCCCATTTTGGAGTCAAGTTAAAAGCCTGAGGTGGGATGCAGAAGAAATTCTTAAGGGATGAAGGGCCTTCCTTCATCCTAACCTTCACAACCTGAGCTTGTTCTCCGGATCCCTCTCCTATAAGAAAAACGACTCCTATAAGCTGCCTTCTGATTTCCATGAGCACACACACACAAATAAATAAATGTATGTAAAAAATATTCAAAAAAAAAAAAAAAGGTGGTGGTGGCACACGCCTTTAATCTTTAATCCCAGCACTTGGGAGGCAGAGGCAGGCTGATTTCTGAGTTCGAGGCCAGCCTGGTCTACAGAATGAGTTCCAGGACAGCCAGGGCTATACAGAGAAACCCTGTCTCGAAAAAAAAAAAAACAAAAAACAAAAACAAAAACAAAAAAAATTTCAAGAAAATTTGTTGAAGTGGATCACAGAATTGGTCTGTGGCTCAGTCATAATTTGACTCTGAGTCTTTTGATTTTCAAACCTAGAGCTCTGCTCTGTGGCCAGGGATGTATCTCAGCTGGTAGAGTGCCTAGCATGAATGCACTAAGTTTGAGGTTCAGTCCCCTAGCACTGCATACAGCTCAGTGCGGTGACACAGGCCAGGAATCCCCAGCCTTTGGGAAGTGGAGGTGGGAGTGTCAGGGATTCAAAGTCATCCTCAGTCACTGCCTGAAAAAGGAAAGGCTGAAAATGGGCGGGTTCAGGGATGCTGACAGCTATAAATCGGGAGTGTTTGGTTTCAGGCATATCAATGGCATGTGGGCTGATGAGAGATAGGGTTATGAGTTATCAGTAAACATGGTTTACAGGCGCCCATGGACTAGACGAGGCTGCCTAATTGTTACATATACATGAAGGCTAGAACATCCAGGGCTGGGAGATGGCTCTATCAATGAAGTGTTTACCATGCAAACTTGAGTAAGTAAAAACCACACTTGGAATCCTAGAGCTGGGGAGGCAGAGGTAGGAGGATACCCTAGGGTTTGATGGCCAGCCAGTCTAGTCAAATTAGTGAGCTCCAGTCACTGAGAGATACTTGCTGATAAAAGAAGAAATAAGATCAAAATGTTTGAGGAAAATACCTGATGTTGACCTCTAAATACATGCACACACACACACACACACACAGACATACATACACACACACACATACACACACACATACACACACGCACGCACACACACATACACACACACACATACACACACATACATACACACACACATACACACACACACACACGCACGCTGGGTCTTCCATAGTGGGGTCTGGATCAGTAGGTGGGAACAGCGTTTGATCCCGAGGATGGCAAAATATATACATTCATACAAACATACAGGAAGAAAGTCGGGATGTGAGGGCAGATAGTGAACTCAACTCCAGGTCTCCAGTTATCATTGCCACAAATGCACTTCACCCCTGAGCGGAGGTGATGCCAAGTCCCATGCAACATATACAGGGGAACCATTTTAGTTCATTTAAAATATGGCTGCATGCTATGATTGCACATGCCTTGAATTCCCCCAAGCGTGGATCTCTGTGAGTTCCAGGCCAGCCTGGTCTATGTAGTGAGTTCCAGAGGGTTACACAGTGAAATCCTGTCTCAAAAAAAAAAAAAAAAAAAAAAAAAAAGCCTCTTGTACATTTTCTGAGTTCAGCACTCAGCATTTCCCTGTGCTGTCCACTCCTTGCACAGCTTTTCTTTAGCCAGCGGCTATCTCTTCACCTCTTAAGAGTGTTACCCACCACCAACTGCAAGCGTTCTTTAGCCAGTGGCTATCTCTTCACCTCTTAAGAGTGCTACCCACCACCAACTGCAAGCAAGTAAATGAACTGGGATCGGGATGACCATTGGACTTTGATAGCTTTCAGTCCGTCTTTTGTTACAGGGTGTGGTCAGCAAGAACAACCAGAGGGCGCTTCCTCCTCCTGTCTCTACTCCACCCAGGCCATATCAGGGAGTGACAACCCTATTTCCCGCCCCCCCCTCCATAATCAGCAAGAGCACAGGCAGCCCGGGGACTCCTTCTTCTGCTATTGCTCTGGTGGCCTGGTGGGGAGGGCTTGGTGGCTTTCCTGGTAAGAGCCCCTTTGCCAATGGGGAGTCTATGGAACACAAGTGATTGGTGGAGGGGGAGAGTGGAAAGCAAACGTCTTTTTCTCAAAGAGTATCACAGTGGGAGCTGGGGAGGTGTCTCAGCAATTAGTAACACTTGCCGCTTCTCCAGAGGATCCAAGTTTAGTTCCCAGTACCCACACTGGGTGACTCGCCACCATTACTACTCCAGCTCCAAGGGACCAATGACTTCTGTCTTTAGGACACTGGCCACATGTGGTAACTCCCCCCAACACACACACACACACACACACACACACACATACACACACACACACACACACACACACACACACACACACACACACACA
>JADRCD010213868.1:37393-53198 GCA_019843815.1 Montemys delectorum
TACACACATACACACACACATACACACACATACACACACATACACACACACACATACACACACACACACACACACACACACACAAATAATTGGGGGTGAAGGAAACAGTAGTGATAACCTGAAGGCATGAACTTTATGTGAAGAAATCCATGTGAAAAGGCTACACGTGTTGATACATGTTGGTAACCCCATTTCTGGGAAGGAGACAGGTGCATCCCTAGGGCTTACCAGCCAGCCTACCCTAGCTTAATCAGGGAACCCCAGATTCAAATGAGGGACCTTGTCCCAGAAAACAAAGCAGTGAAGAGCGTGTTACGGCGGCACACACATTTAATCCCAACACATACGAGGTAGAGGCAGGTAGATCTCTGTGAGTTTCAAGGTAGCCTGGTCTACATAGCAAGCTCCAGGACAGCCAGGACTACATAGAGATACCCTGTCTCCCTCTACCCTCACTTCCCGACCCTGCTACCAAAAGCAAATAAACAGAAAACCAAGGTGGTTAATCATAAGAAAGAAAACAAGGGGCTGAAGAGGTGGCTCAGGGGTTAAGAGCACTAGCTGCTCTTGCAGTAGACCCGAGTTTGATCCCCAGTACCCACATGGTGGTTTACAAGCATCTGTTCCAGGAGATCTAAAGCCTTCCTCTGACTTCCGAGGACCCCAGACATGCATGTGGTTTACACAGACATATGTGCAGTCAAAACAACCATACACATAGAATAAAGTAAATACATCTAAAAAAAAAAAAACTTAAAAAACAAAACAAAACAGTGGTGGTGGGGTGTTGGAGAGATGGCTCAGAGGTTAAGAGCATTGACTGCTCTTCCAGAGGTCCTGAGTTCAATTCCCAGCAGCCACATGGTGGCTCACAACCATCTGTAATGAGATCCGATGCCCTCTTCTGGTGTGTCTAACAGCTATAGTGTAGTCATAAATAAAATAAAATAAAAATCTTTAAAAAAACAAACAGTGGATGGCTCCTGAAGTACATACACATACGCACGCACGCACACACATACGCACGCACACACACACGCGCACACACACACACACACACACACACAGGAGTAGTAATGGTGAGAGCCTCCCAAACCGCTTCTATTCAATTTCTGTTTTGTCTGGGAAAAACTTGATACTTCACGTCAGCCACTGGATCACATATTCCCATCAGTAAGAGAGAGGGTCTAGCTCCCAGGTGTTGTCTCCTGGATACCACTAGGTCAGTTTTCAGGGACCATTTCATTGTCATTATTTGGCCAGCTGCTTCCGGTGTAGAGGAAATATGATAACAGCCCTTGCCTGGCCAACTGTCTGTCTTCTTTGTTTTTGTGTGTGTGTGTGTGTGTGTGTGTGTGTGTGTGTTCATCTAGATATAGAAGTAAACCTCAGGAGTTGTCCCTCAGGTGCCGGGCACCTTGCCTTTTGAGATAGAGTCTTTCACTGTCACAGAGATTATTGATGAAGCTAGGCTACCTGCCAGCCAGCCAGGGATCTATTCCTCTGCTTCTGTGACCCAGGGCTGGACTTACAAACTTGGGACAACACATCTGTCTGGGGGTGGGAATTGAATTTAGCATGCTGTCTGTACAAGTGTCTTACTGACTGAGCTATCTCTCTTGTCCATGTCTCCATTCACTTAGAAGCATGGTTCGTGGTTAGAGACACAGTCCCGTCTGGACCACTATCAGGAATCCCAGCCATGAACCTAATAGCCACTGCCATCTCAGCCACTACCTGAGTGAGGCCCTCAACAAGGTCAGTCCTGTTGGCGTTCCCTCTGAGGAGTGAGTAGAGAGAGTAATTTGTTCCTCGACTAAGATTCCAACCACTCTGCCTGCCCAGCTCCACCCCGGGGCTATGTGTCATCCTCCTACCTCAGCTCTCTGTCATCTTGGAAGGGCTACAGTAGAGAGCGTGAAAGCAGAAGGCAGAGCCCATCTACCCAGCTCTGGGGAATTGCCATCTATGGGGAGCAGAGGCAGCCTCGGGTGAGTGAGGTCTGGAGGAAACGTGCTCTGTTTCCGTGTGCATGTCAAGGGTACCATAAAACCCAGGCTCAGAGAGATGATGAAGCCGTCCTCTGGGGACCAAGTGTGACAATGTGTGCAGAAGATGTCCGCCATTGTTTTCTCTCCACTGAGGCTCATGGCCTGAGGACTGCTCCCCTCCAGAGACTGCCCTGTCTAAGGTTAGCTAACCCTGCCTCCTTGACCCAGCTGTATACCATAAGCACGACTCCTTGTCCATCTGAGCACAAGAACCCTGCCTCTCCATTCAACTCTATAGAATAAACACACTAACCATCAGCGGAGCGGAGCGGAGGTTTCTCCAGCAGAGATCCCAGCTTTCTGTGTGTTTGCCTTCTATTTATTCTGTCACTGCCCTAGTGAGGACTGTACCCTTCAGCCATGTGGGACACAGATTCACTCTACCATTTATATAATTAAATTATTTAAATGTAGTTATTTGTTTGCTTGTTTGTTTGTTTGTTTATTGAGATGGAGTCTCCCTATGTAATCCACAAACGTGCTATGAAGACCAGACTGGTCTAAAACTCACAGAAATCTGCCAACCTCCACTTCCCAAGTGCTGGGTTTAAAGGCACCACTACACCCAGACCGGATTGTTTATTTTTGAGACAAGGTATTTTGCTGGGTAGCTCAGGCTAGCCTGAAGCTTACTAGGCATCCTTAGCTGGCCTTGAACTCTGGCTGGTTCTCCTTTGGCTTCCTAGATGCTTCAACCAGAGGCCTGAGCCACCACACCTAAGTAGGAACAAGTTTTTTAAGGAAAGATTGGGGAATGACATCACCGTTTTCGTTGTCATGACTTACCGCCTGTAGACAGTTTCCAATCTGCAGTACATTCAAGGAACCACAGATGCTGTATGAGTCCCATCTGGGACCCAAGAGGGAGGCTGAGGCACTAGATGTTTACAGAGCAAAATATAGGGAGAGGAGGAGGAGGGGGAGGAAAGAGAACCTTGGAGGAAGGAAGTGGGAGGGAGAGGTAGGTGGGGAGAGAAAGAAATGGAGGAGAAGGGAGAAAGGGTAGAGAAAAGAGAGCAAGAAAGAAGAAGAGAAGGAGGAGCAGGAACTGGAAGAGGAAGGAGGCAAGGAAGAGAGAAGAGGAGAAGGAAGAGAGTAGAGAAGAGGGGACGATTCGTAACTAACTACTGGGTCCTCTCTTGCTTCGGTGGTCAGCTGAGTGCTTACCGGCACGTGCATTGTACAGAAACTGAAGTCCAGATAATGAGCTATGGAAAATCATGGCTGGGAATAGCTCGGATTCCTGAGAGTCAGAATGCAGATACTTCTACAGACGCAGGCTGCGGCTGCGGCTGCGGTACAGCCAAATTAGCTCCAGACCAAAGGTGACCCTGCCTCCACTGACAAAGCATAGAGGCGAGTGCTGAGAAGAACCACTCACAGCCAGAGCTGGAGATCCCTTGGTTGAGCCCTCGTCTGGCACTCAGGAAGCCCAGGGTTGCTTGGTGATTTTCATGAACCACATACAACAGATGCCGTGGTGCATGCCGGTAACCCCGGCATTCCAGAGGTGGAGGTGAGACGGTCAGTAGCTCAAAGTCATGCTCAGATCCGGAGACCTGGTCTGAGAGGGAGGGAGAGGGGGAGGGAGACGAAAAGAAAAGCTGAAATCTAACTTCTACAAATGAAACATTGTCTAAAATAAAAGTAGAATGGCTAGGTAGGATTCAAAACATATTAGACACAAGAAAATGTTATGAATTCCTGATAGAAAGTATCTACAAAACAAAATATACTGAGAGGGTTAACTGAGTATGGTAGTGCAGGGTTGTGATCTCAGCAGTTAGAGACAGTAGAGGCAGTAGGAGCTGAAGCTCAAGGTTGTCCTCAGCTATAGAGGGATTTTGAGGCCAGCCTGGGCTACATGAGATTCCATCTGAAAAAAAATTAAAATAAAACAAATAAAAGAAAGAAAAGGAGAAGATAACAGTTGTCATCTCGGATCTAGAGAAGCAGGGATCCTTGTATAGTCTCACATATAGAATTATTAGATATGACTCAATTCCTCACTTTAACTATATGTCCAGAAGAACTGACAACAGCTATTCTAATAAATATATGACTGTGATTGCTCATATCAATACTATTCTCAAAAGGCAAAAGGCAAAAGATAGAAACAGCCTAACGTCCATCCACAGATGACAGGATGCAGCAGATGTGACATACATATATGTCAACCACAAACGTCTGCACACCTGTAAATTATACACACACACACACACTCCATATACACATAAAATTGTAATTTTTTTTTTAAGTTAAAGAGGATTGGGGTAGAAAATCGCATCTAACTGACCATGCACAACACATTCTTTATTCTTTTCCATTTCTTTAGAGATAAGATCTTACTATATAAACTAGTCTGGCTAGAACGCAAGGAGATTCACCTGCCTCTGCCTCCCAAATGCTAGGATTAAAGATATGCCACTCAATGCTTGGTCTGTTCTTTAAAAACAAACCAAACAACCAAACAACAACAATAACCCATTAATTTTATTGGCTGATTAAAAACACCAGCATATGAGGAGTACTGACATGAACGATATACACCAAATAGTAGATTTAAAGAACTTTTGTGTATATGGGTGTTCTGTCTATGTCTGTGCCCTACATGTGTGCCTGGTGCCTGTGGAGGCCAAGAGAGTGTTGGACCCATTGAACCTAAGTTATAGATAGTTGTGGGCCATTGGGTGCTGGGACTTGAATTATGACCTCTGGAAGAACAAGTACTCTTAACTCTTTTTTTTTTTTTTTTCCTCTCTGTATATCCCTGGCTGTCCTGGAACTCACTCTGTAGACCAGGCTGACCTCTCAGAAATCCGCCTGCCTCTGCCTCCCAAGTGCTGGGATTAAAGGTGTGTACCACCACCGCCCGGTGGAGGGTTTTTTTTTTTTTTTTTTTTATAAGCCATCTAGACATGGTCTGTAGTACAGAAAAGGATTCGTGTAGGATATATACAGATGCTAACGGGATTTAGGACAGGTCCTTGGGCTCTGATGCTTCATGACTGGTGCTTTTTTTTTTTTTTTTTTTTTTTTTTTTTTTTTTTTTTGAGACAGGGTCTGGCATTTTCATCTCTGGCTAGATTGCAGTTCTCGACGGAGACCAGACTGGCCTTGAACTTGTGGCAATCCTCCTGCCTCTGCCTTCTAAGTGCTAGGCTCATAGGTATGTGCCAGCACTTCAGGTTCAGCGTGGGACCGGTTCTCTTAGGATGCGAAGGAACCACTAGTGTTATTATATTACACTGTAAGTAACAAGTCAGGTGAGAGTGGCTCAGCTGACAGAGTGCTTGCCCGGTCTACACAAACGAGGTGTGATAGTAAAGACCTGCAAGCTCAGTACTTGGAAGTGGAGGCAGAAGGATGGAGAGTTCAAGGCCAGGCTGCGATAGGGAGTGAAAGCCAGTCTCCAGATGAACAAACAAGCAAGTAGTTTGTTGTACATTTGATTTGCATCACAGGTTTTTGGGATTTTTTATTTATTGGGACTGGAGAGATGGCTCAGCAGTTAAGAATATTGAGGATTCTTTCAGGGGACCTGGGTTTGAGTCCTGGTAGCCATGTGGCCGCTCACAACTGTCTATGATTCTAGCTCCTCCTCTGGCACTGTACACACGTGGTTCACAGAGATACATGCAGGCAAAACGTCTGTCCACATAAAATAAAAACAAATACGTTTTAATGTTCACTGTTTATTACATACATGTGCATGCACGGATGTGTGCATTGTGTGTGCGCGCGTATGTGTAGGTCAGAAGACAACCTCTCTGTTTCTACTTGGGTTCCAGGGACTAAACTCAGGTCTTCAGGCTTTGAGCAGCTGAGTCATTGCAGCTCTTTTTTTTTTTTTTTTTTTTTTTTGAGACAATGCCTCATTCATGCTCCCAGGTTGACCTTGAGTTCTCTTGACTTTCCTCTCCTTCCCTCCTCTTTCTCTCTCTCTTCCCTCCTTTTCTATTTTTCTATTGCTTTCTTCTTTTTCCTCATTTGTTTGTTTTTTTCTGACAGAGGGTCTGGATTGGTCTCCAACTTTGTTTGTAGCTGAAGATGGCTTTGAACTCTTGATCCTTCTGTCTCCACCTCAGGAGGGCCAGGGTTACAAGTATGTACTTCCATACCTGGATTCTCACCTCTGTTGTTATCTCCTCCTCCTCCTCCTTCTCTTCCTCTTCTTCTTCTGATTCCCCTCCTCCCTCCTCCTCATCTTTTTCCTCTTCTTCTCCTTCCTTTTCTTCCTCGTCCTCCTCTTTTTTCTGATTCTTCTGATTCTCCTCCTCTTCCTTGTCTTCTTCTCCTTCCATGGGTAGGCAACACACTTTTCTTTCCCAAATAAGACTGGGGACTTTTTCCTGGAGGCAGAAAGTGTCTAAACGGTGGATATTTGAGAACAGTCACTAAACTATTGCAGCCGAGTGGGCACAGCCTGCTCAACTATAATCCCAGCCCATAGGTGGTAGATTCTGGGGAATGGAACTCAGGTCCTCAGGCTTGTGAGGCAAGCGATTTATCCTCGGATTCATGTCCCCATCTCTCTGCCTCTTTTCATGGTTGTTTTAAGACAAGGTTTTTCTATATAGCTCTGGGTGTCCTGAAACTCACTATATAGAACAGGCTGGCCTTGAACTCACCGAGATTCGCCTACCTCTGCCTCCCAAATTCTGGGATTAAATTTATGAGCTACCATGCCCAACTGCTCTATTACTTTTTAAAGTCTATCAACTCTTGCCGCCGACTACTCTGGAGGTCTGAATGACATTGCAGCAGGCTTCCTCCAAAGCTCCGATCCTCCTTCTCTCTGGGGTGGGGTGGGGCAATCTACTGACTCCAGAATGGTTGTGGCCAGAGAGCTCATACCTGCATGCAGTGCACTGGTTTGAGTTAGGCCTTTGTTCTTTAAACTAAAGCATTATTTTGCTGTACAAATCAAGCGGAACACTGGTCCGACTGAGAGTGTAATTCCTGCCAATATGCTAAGCAAAAGCCAAAACATCGGCTTGGTGTTAGATCATTTTCTGCAAACCCTTTATACTTGGGTTCTGTTTTTTCATGACCCCGACTAGGGATGGTATTCAAAATATTTAGCAGCTGGCTTCTACATGGCCACCATTCTAACTTGAACACTTACTTGCTTTAGTACAAAGTCACATTCACAGTCCACCATGGTGTTGGCTGTACCTCTTTTTTTCCTCTTCAAGACAAGGTTTCTCTGTATATCTCTGGGAGTCCTGGAACTCACTCTGTAGACTTAGAGTGGCCTTAAACTCACAAAGATCTACACGACCCTTCCTCTACTGCTCAGTAGGTCTTTAGTTGTTACTAAGGTTGAGGTCTGATTGCCAGTGTGTGTGTGTGTGTGTGTGTGTGTGTGTGTGTGTGTGTGTGTTAGACTCATGTAGACCAGGCTGGCTTCAAACTCACTGTGTAGTGGAAGATGACATTGAGTCCTTGATTTTCCTGCCTCTATCTCCCAGTGTTGGAATAATAGACACGTGCTGCCGTACCAGTTAGTGATGGAGCCCAGGGCTTCGGGCATGCTAGGCAAGCACTCTGGCAACTAAGCTACATCTCCAGTCAGCCCTTACCAATGGACATGAGCTTTTCAGTGTTGGAGCACCACGACAGGATGGACCCTGAAGGTATATCAGCCTGCTAAAGATCAACCTGCCCTCAACAAAGCGCCAGCCATGGAAGGCGCTATACATTTTGTTCATAGTGCCTTCCTCCTGTTGGGTCTAACCATCCGTTTCTATACTTTCCCAAAGTCCCATCGTCGATTTCATATGAGAGTCTGCAGATTGCCCAAGGAGTAAAGGCACTTGTCAACAAGATTGAGGGCCTGAGTTCAAGGCCCCGGACCCACAGTTGTGAATGGAGGGATTTGACTCCTACAAGTTGTCCTCTGACCTACACACACACACACACACACACACACACACACCACAGACAAATATACAAGTAAACAATTTAAAGATATTTGGTATGGGTTAACCACCATCCTCCTGGCTTAGGTGACTTCCTTCTTTCCTCCAACAAAGAGCGTAATAAATTAGTCTTGCACCGTTGCTAAAATTTTCTGTGTCCTAAATGAGAACATGCTGTTAGAGGGTGTGGATGGGGAGCGGCAGCTGCAAGCAGGTCACTGGTGACGGATTCATTCCTTTGTCCTTCAATCTTAATATTTATTTACCTGAGAGGTGCCAGGGGCTATCAAGTTCTTCAGCAGCAGCTGGGCAAAGAAACTCACATGATCTTGCCAAAAAGTCCACAAAGGAGGATGATGCAGAGAACCAGAATCAACTAACGAGAACTGCAGAGAGAGAATAGAAAGAGCTGGAGTGGTGTCAGGGAAACATGGGGCGCTAGTAGTTGGCTCAGCTGGTAAAGCACTTCGGTACAGGGAGAACCTAAGTTTGAATCCTCAGAGAGCTTGGCCCAGGACCTCTGTGGGGAGATGGAAGTTGGAGACATGAAAATACCCAGAAGGTCATGGGCCAGATAGCTTAGCATATGGAGTAGAAAAAAACAGTGACAAGGTCACCCCACCAAATAAGGTGGGAGGTGGGGCTGGTGAGATGGCTCAGTGGGTAAGAGCACTGACTGCTTTTCCGAAGGTCTTGAGTTCAAATCCCAGCAACCACATGGTGGCTCACAACCACCTGTAATGAGATCTGACGCCCTCTTCTGGTGGGCCTGAAGTCAGCTACAGTGTATTTATGTATAATAACAAATAAATCTTTGGGCCCGAGCAAGCAGGGTCGTCGACCAGAGCGAGCAGAGGTCCTGAAAATTCAATTCCCAACATCCACATGAAGGCTCACAACCATCTGTACAGCTACAGTGTACTCACACAAATAAACAAATAAATCTTTTTTTAAAAAGAAGGTGGGGGGCAAAAGATTCATGAGATTGCCATTCATATGTAAACACACCCCCATTTTTTTTTAAAGATTTATTTATTATAAGTAAGTACACTGTGCATGTCTTCAGACACTCCAGAAGAGGGCGTCAGATCTCATTACAGATGGTTGTGAGCCACCATGTGGTTGCTGGGATTTGAACTCAGGACCTCTGGAAGAGCAGTCAATGCTCTTAACCACTGAGCCATCTCTCCAGCCCCCACACCCCCATTTTTTGTTGTTGAAAAGTAGGAGCGTTTTTCCCCTGCCGCCGCCAGCTTGCGCGGAGGCAGAAGCTCGGGTGCGCTCAAGATTCGGCGTCACCCGTAATCCACCGCCATGGCCGAGGAAGGCATAGCTGCTGGAGGTGTAATGGACGTCAACACTGCTCTACAAGAGGTGCTGAAGACCGCCCTCATCCATGATAGCCCAGCACGTGGCCTATGCGAAGCTGCCAAAGCCTTAGACAAGCGCCAAGCCCATCTCTGTGTGCTCGAATCCAACTGTGATGAGCCCATGTATGCCAAGCTGGTGGAGGCACTTGGTGCTGAGCACCAAATCAACCTGATAAAGGTTGATGACAACAAGAAACTGAGGGAATGGGTAGGCCTCTGTAAAATCGATCGAGAGGGGAAACCAAGGAAGGTGGTTGGTTGCAGTTGCATAGTGGTTAAGGACTATGGCAAAGAGTCTCAGGCCAAGGATGTCATCGAGGAATACTTCAAATGCAAGAAATAAATAAATAAAATTTTGGCTTAAAAAAAAAGAAAAGAAAAGAAAAGTAGGAGCTGGCAAGATAGCTCAGTGGTCAGGAGCACCTGTTGCTCTCTCAGAAGATCTGAGTTTAGTTCCTATCACCTCTGTCAGGTATTTGACAACTGTCAATAACTCAAATGACAGGTTGGATGGGGAGGGAGCTGATGTCCTCTTCTGGCCTCCAAGGACAAGCACATATGTGCATGCACACTCCCATGAGCACAACACCTCCCTAGAAACTTTTGCCATAATTCCATTTTTGCTTGCTTGCATGTTGCATACACACTACCCTT
This sequence comes from Montemys delectorum, assembly GCA_019843815.1. NCBI lineage: Eukaryota > Metazoa > Chordata > Mammalia > Rodentia > Muridae > Montemys > Montemys delectorum. Next base: position 47,393 of record JADRCD010213868.1, read on the forward strand.
GCTCTCCTGGTATTCCCCAATCCTGTGACTTGTTCTGTTTTAGCTCACCATGCTTGCTTGGTAACCATGAATGCAGCAGACCAGGGTATGCCCGCCCCTCAAGATGCCCCTGCAGGATTTCTGTCTTTGATAACCAAGACCTTTCCTTTGAACCACAGAGTTGTGAATTCGTATGCTTAACGAATGCTGTGACTTGATGGCTGACAGGATCCTGTTTTATCATAAGACATTTAGCAGAGATATTTGCAATGTATTTGAAGGGACACGGAGATCGTATACTCTGTATGTTAGCACAGAAACAAAGCAGCCACGAGCCAGACACGGCAGCATGTTAGTATACACCAGCACTTAGGAGGTAGGAGCAAGAGAATGGGCATTCCTGCTCATCCTTGGCTTCACAGAAAGTTCTAGAAACATTCCACAATGCCGGGCTTGTTTAGTACCAGGAACTGAACCAAGTTAAGCAAACCCTCTACCAGCTGAGCTACAGTTTTACTGCAAATGTGTTCATTTTGTTAAACAATGTATTTTTATTAGTGGGGGTTGGGTAAGAGTGCTGTGGCACATGTGTAGAGGTCAGAGGTCAACTTGTAGGCGTCAGTGCTCTCCTCCACCACGTAGGTGCTGGTGATTGTACGCAGGTGATCAGGCTTAGCAGAAAGTATCTTCACCCACTGAGCCAGCTCACCAGCTCAAATCAGCCTTCCTGCAAATCACTCAAACTCTGGAAAATGTTCATACAATCCAGTCTCTTTGGTTTGTTTGGTTTTGAGACAGGGTTTCTCTGAGTAGCCCTAGCTGTTCTGGAACTCACTCTATAGATCAAGTGGGCTTCAAAATCACAGAGATCCTCCTGCCTCTGCCTCCTGAGTGCTGGGATTAAAGGTGTGCACCACCACCATTGGGTTTAAAAGGTACTTTTTTATCACATTGATTTATGTGTGTGTGTGTGTTTACATATGAAACACGTGCCAATGTGTACAAGTGGATATCAGAGGACAACTGTCAGGAGTGAGTTCTCTCTTCCTCCCATCTGGATTATCAAGCCCAGGTTTGGCAGCAAGCACTTTTACTCACTGAGCCACCTTGTTAGCTGCTGTTTGAAAGACGTTCTAACAGAATAGTAGGGAAGCTGGCTCAGTGGGGAAAGTGCCTACCAAACTAGAATGAGAAAGATTTGGCCTCCATGTGCACATGAACACATGCATACACAGCTGCGCACACACACACATGCGTGAGCATAAACTCACATGCCCACAACCCCCACCCCATGCCCAACACACACACACACACACAAACCGAAGAGTCAGGGACATGGCACAATCAGTGTAGTTCTGCTGCACATGGAGCAAGGCTGAGAAGTGGGGTGTGGAACTCAGAACCCACAGAATTCCACAGGAATGCTGGAAATGCCATGTGGAAGGGGTGGCTGCTAGGAATCCCAGTATTAGGATGGTGCGGACAGGATCTCCAGGGCAAGCTGGCTAGCTAGATCGGCTGTGTAGGTGAACTCTGGGGTATGCTGAGAGACCCTGCCATAAAGAACAAGGTGGAGCACAAAAGAAAGGAAACGTCCGAAGCCAACCTCAGGCTTCCAGACAGGCAAGCAAGTGAGCAAGCGAGCAAGCAAGCAAGCAAGACTGTGTGCATGCATGTGTGAGCGTGTGCGCACACACACACACACACACACACACACACACGCACACACACACACACACGCACACACACGTCAGTGGTTCTCAACTTGGTTGTACTGTGTTGTTTAGTTTTCTTGCTCTGAAAAAATGTTTAAAAGAGAAAAGATTAATTGTGATTGGTGGCTTCAGAGGGTTCAGTCCATGTCAGTTTTTCTTACATACTTGGATAGAATCTCCAAACACCTAGAACATATGGCTAAGAGTGCTTTTCACTTAAAAATTATTATGGGGGCTGGATGAATGCTGTTCCAGAGGACCAGAGTTCAGTTCCAAGGACCCATGAATGGTGACCCGCAACCATCTGTAACTCCAGCTCTAGAGGCTGCAACACCTCTGTGCATACCTCACACGCGCATACCTACATTCTGACACACACCTACACATATGAAAATAAAATTGTCAAGGAATATGACATGCATGTGCCTATCTGTGGGTGGCCTTGTGCACGCGCATGCAAGTGTCAGGACCCTTGGAGTTGAATTTGCTGGCAGTTGTGAACGGCAGGATGTGGGTGCTGAGAACTGAATTACGGCCTCGTAGCAGAACAGCATGGGCTCTTAACCACTAGCAATCTCTCCAGACCATTTTCCAGAACAAGCAGAACAAAAAGAGCCCATGGATAAGAGATTCTACAAGGACTTACTTCTTCCAGCAAACTCCCCAGTGAGGGGTTGGGAGTGTGGCTCAGAGGTAGAGCACTTACCTGTCCAAAAAACCTGGGTTCAATTCCCAGGACACACACACACACACACACACACACACACACACACACACACATAATGAAGAAGAAAGGAAGGAAGGAAGACAGAGATTACATAGCAAGTACAAGACTACCTGGGCTACATGACGTTAACTAAACAATAACAAAAACATCTAAGAAACTGAACACAGTCTGTCTCACATGTCTCTTTCCCTCCTGCATATGTGCATATGTGCTCTTCACTATAGCTGCAGGAGACTGGTCTTTGACATTACCCATCCTCCTTTGCTCCCTGTCACTGCACATTAGCATGTTCACAAGCCTTCACATCCACAACAGCAGTTAAAACTATGTTCATTCATCAAGTCCCGATTCTAATCCTTCCATCTCCATGTAGCTCTTAAAATGTAAAGCCTACTCCCTAGTCTTGGCAGACATGGTCTGACTGCAGAGATAAAGGAAACAATTGCGTTCTGTCTTGGCAGGGTGATAACACTGGTTTGTGTGTGCGCAGTGTCCCAGGAGGGCAAGGGAGCTGGGTAGAGACAGTCTAGTTGGTTGAGAGAAAATTTCACGTTAACGTTGACTTCCCTCTCTGGGGACTTAGGTTCTATGGGGAAGCCATGATTTCAGCTTCCTGTCTAGATTTGTATCAAGGTTCCTTTATTACTTCTTCTTCTCCTTCTTCTTCTCCTTCTCCTCTTCCTCCTCCTCCTCCTCATTATTATTATTATTATTATTATTATTATTATTATTATTATTATTAAAGAAAGGTGTAGTGGCTATTCCTGGTTGTCAACTTGACTACATCTGAAATGAATTACAATCCAGAATTAGAAGGCTCACCTGTGGCCCTAATCTGGAGGCTGAGAGGTACAAGTTTCTGACCTGAATCTTGGCATGGAGACCTTGAGGAATAGTGGCTACGAATCCCATAGGATTAACATAGAAAGCTCTGAGTTCAAGGTCATCCGGGGTTAAAGGTGTGGTGGCACACACCTTTAACCTGGGCCACACTTTTTGCTGGAGACGTATCTAAGGACATTGAAAGAAGGAAAGCTCTCTCTGCTTCGCCTGCTTGCCTTGTGGGACTGAGCAATTGCTGGATCCTTGGACTTCCATTCACAGCTGCTGCCGCGACTGTTGTTGGGAGTTGATTGTTGGGAGTTGGACTACAAACTGTAAGTCATCAATAAATCCCTTTACTACATAGAGACTAAGTTCTGTGACTCTAGAAGAACCCTAACTAAGACATATTGGTACCCAGAGTGGTTCTAGAGGAGCAGAAGTATAAGGATGAATCTTTTAAAATTCTGGAGGTGGCTTGAGGATCCATCAGCTCCATCAACTACTGAAACCTCTCCAAATTCTCACCCTCCTGGGCGCTCAGAGAATACTGGAGACTCGTGGTCACAACTATATTCCAAGCTCAAAGAAGCTAATGCCCTTGATTATCCTGATGAATTAGGGGATTCGGTGTACAAAGCTTTCCACAAGATAGGGAAGAAATCGGAAAATGATTTTGTTGGTTGGTTGCTCTTAGCATCTCAAGAAAAAATGATGAAAGAAAATAAGGAATTTCAAGAAAAAATGATGAAGGAAAATAAGGAGTTGTGTGATAAAATCGAAAGGCTCCAGATAAAAGTAAACGCTCTAAAAGTTGCTAAGTGTGTCCTTGAAGATAGTCTTCTCTCCAGCAGCCAGAGAGTTCAAGCTGCAGAAAATCAAACTGAAGCTCTCATTATAAGATTGGCTGAATTACAGCGAAAATTCAAGTCTCAGCCTGAGAGGGTGTCAGTGGTTAAAGTAAGGGCATTAGTTGGCAAAGAATGGGATCCTGTAACTTGGGATGGGGATGTGTGGGAAGACCCCATTGAAGCTGAGAATTTTGAACCTTCAGATTCTCAAGTGTTTGCCCCACCTGAGGAAGTAGTACCCTCAGCCCCACCCCTTGAATTAATGCCTTTCCCATACGAGGAAGTTAATTCCCCAGAGTCTGATAAGACAGCAGTGACTTTCACTGAAGAAAATGCCAGACTAGACAATATTGATGTTTCTCAAGGTCCACCAATAGTTTCTTCTAGACCTATAACCAGGCTCAAGGCAGTCTCGGCCAGTGAATCAATTTCCAGACTTGAGCCAGTTTGCAGATCCAGAACCCCTTGAATGAAGGGGTGGCCAGGTTCCTCTGAGGGAGGATCTTGATAAGATACCTAAAAGTTTTGCTGTTAATCTTTCTCCAGTTCTTCCCCAGAGGGACCTACGGCCTTTTACAAGAGTAACTGTACACTGGGGGAAAGGAAATAATCAGACTTTCCGGGGTCTATTGGACACTGGTTCTGAATTGACACTAATCCCAGGAGACCCCAAAAAACATTGTGGCCCTCCAGTTAAAGTAGGGGCTTATGGAGGACAGGTGATTAATGGAGTTTTGACTGATGTGCGACTCACAGTAGGTCCAGTAGGTCCCCGAACACATCCTGTGGTCATTTCTCCAGTTCCAGAATGTATAATTGGGATAGATATACTCCAAAATTGGCAGAATTCTCACATTGGTTCCCTGACCTGTGGAGTGAGGGCTATTATGGTTGGAAAGGCTAAATGGAAGCCTTTAGAGTTGCCTCTGCCAAAGAAAATAGTGAATCAAAAACAGTATCGTATTCCTGGAGGAATTGCAGAAATTACTGCCACTATCAAGGACTTGAGAGATGCAGGGGTGGTGGTTCCCACCACATCTCCCTTTAACTCTCCTATCTGGCCAGTGCAGAAGACAGATGGATCATGGAGAATGACAGTTGATTATCGAAAACTAAATCAAGTAGTAACTCCAATTGCAGCTGCTGTACCAGATGTAGTTTCTTTACTTGAACTAATTAACACATCTCCTGGTACCTGGTATGCAGCCATTGATCTGGCAAATGCCTTCTTCTCAGTACCTGTCCATAAGGACCATCAGAAGCAATTTGCTTTCAGTTGGCAAGGCCAGCAGTATACCTTTACAGTTTTGCCTCAAGGATATATTAACTCTCCTGCCCTGTGTCATAACTTAGAAGAGATCTTGATCGTTTGTCTCTTCCACAAAATATCACCTTGGTGCACTATATTGATGACATTATGCTGATTGGACCAAGTGAGCAGGAAGTAGCAACCACCTTGGACTCATTGGTAACACATATGCGTACCAGAGGATGGGAAATAAATCCAACCAAAGTTCAAGGACCATCTACCTCAGTGAAATTTTTAGGAGTCCAGTGGTGTGGGGCATGCAGAGATATTCCTTCTAAGGTGAAAGATAAGTTATTGCACCTGGCCCCTCCCACCACCAAGAGAGAAGCACAACGTTTAGTGGGTCTATTTGGATTCTGGAGACAGCACATTCCTCACTTGGGTGTGCTACTCAGGCCCATTT
>JADRCD010213872.1:0-17617 GCA_019843815.1 Montemys delectorum
CCCCCCCCTCCGCTGCCCTCCACCCCACTGGGACATTATAAAAACGCTTATCATATAAACATAACTGTTTGTTTGTCTCAGTTTAGGAGCCCAGGTCTCCTGCACATTTGGGCAAATAAAGAGCTATAATTCTAGCCACACTGTATATTTTTCTTCACAGCAAAATATCAAAACTCAACAAAACAAAACAAAACAAAAAGCAAACCCACCAACCGCCTCAACTAGAACAGGGAAGTTTCTTCCAGGCCAGCGACATATTGCAACAACTCTTCCCCGACGCAAGGCATCTCTGGCTCCCTCCCCAGTGTGCAGACTGCTGGGTGCTCCAGTTTCCCTGACTTGGGAAATGTGAGAGGCAGGGTGCTGCTACAGAGGAACCATGGGACGTTGTTAACCAGTAAAGATCCTTGTTTCCTGTCCAGAATCGGAACATTGCTCCTTCCCAGAATACCTTCCAGGGGCCTCCAGTATACTGTCGACTCACCAGGGCATAGATGCAGATGCCTGGGTTTAGATCCCAACCCCACCTTGAGCCAGTTTCCCTAAATTCTCCACCCTGTATTCTTGTCTGGAGAAGAGAGTTCATGGAAGGGTGAAGTGTGAGATCATGGAAAGTCTCTAGGCCGGTGGTTCTCAACCTGTGGGTCGAGACCCCCCAGGTTCACATAGTAGATATGTATGTTATCATTCATAACAGTGGTGAAATTACTGTTTTGAAGTAGCAATGGAATGATTTAATGGTTGGGGATCACTGGACCTGTATTAAAGGATCAAAGCATTAGGAAGGTGGAGAACCACTGCTCTAGGCCCAATCTTTTCACACTGTGAAATAACATTATAATCTGCAATGTTCATAAACAAGACCTATGCAATATGGTCCCAAAGTGTTTTTAAAGATCTCAAAACAATAAAACCCCTCATGTTTTAGGGCTGGAGGGAAGGCTCCGCTGTTAAGAGCCTGGCAGAGGACCCCAGCTCAGTTCTAGAGAATCCAGTGACTGCTTCTGACCGCCCAGGACACCAGGCATGCTCTTAGGATGCTTACAGATGTGAACAAAATATTCATGCACATAAAATTAAATTTCAATGAAGCTTTTAAAGATGTCACGTCTTAAGTGACCTTGTGGTTTTTGGTTGTTCTTGGCTGTCTGTGGCCTGCAGACGGCAGGTTGGACATTCCTGTGTATTGGCCCAGATGGAATCCTGAGTTTAGTAAATATCCGTGAGCTGAAGATGGCTGTTCTTGACGCTTCCTTTCTCCAGACTCCCATTCACACGGAGTTCCTTGCTCCCTTATCTACCTGATAGGTTTTATTGTGAGCCCAGGTTTCAGCTGGCCTCAGCTCGTGTTCCTTCTGCCTTGCCCCTTCAAGCACCAAGACTGCAGATGTGCCACCCCAGTTGGCTGACCTGGGCGCCTCTGAGAACCATTAGGCCGTGAGCTACAAAAACCCCTACATCTTTAGTTTCGCCTCTGGTTTTGAATCCAGGGGCGTGCTCCAACTGACTGGACTTTCTGGATTTTTGTACTCTATTATGTTATTCTTATTGATTCATGTTTTTAAAATGATGGCATTGCTGGGCAGTGGTGGCGCACGCCTTGAATCCCAGCACTTGGGAGGCAGAGGCAGGCAGATTTCTGAGTCCGAGGCCAGCCTGGTCTACAGAGTGAGTTCTAGGACAGCCAGGGCTACACAAAGAAACCCTGTCTTGAAAAACCAAAAATAAATAAATAAATAAATAAATATAAAATGATGCCATTAAGAAACAAAAACAACCAAAACCTAAAATGACTTATCTCAAGTGGAAAATTCATGTTATGCTTAAACATGTTAATTTCCTCTGATTAGACAGTGAAGTGAAATAAACCCATAAGCTAAAGTTAAGAGAGTTAGTTCCTTCTGTCTACCCATGGTGCTGGGCACTGTCTGGGGAAGCCACACCCACAATATGTCTTCATCATCACCAGCTAAGCCCAGCCACAGCATGGTAGGTGGGAACAACATGGAGGGGTCTGCTCAGCAGGCCAAGCCTCCCTACCTTTGGTGTCTTCGTCCTCAATGGTGGTGTTGGTGCTCTCAGAAGATTCCTGCCAAAGAGAAGAGGCAGGCGGTGAGGAGGGCCTGGCTGCAGGAGGGGCTGGGTTAGGTTAGCGACCTGGCTGCCTGGTGATTCGCTGGGCTCTGTGGCCTCCCAGGCTCTGCCGTCCAAATGCTTCATACAAACCCTGTCAGACCCTCCAGCCTGAGGAGACCCAGCTAATTGGGCAGCTGGGACAGGGCTGCTATAAAGCAGAACCTGTAAGGAGATCCCTGGCCTCTCTGGGTGGGGGGGTGGGGGTTAAGAGGGGCTTTGGGGTCCTTTCTGCTCAGGGGGCAAAGAAGGGGTACAGTAGAGCAGAAAGACACCATGGAAGCCACAGAATGGGAGAGGAAATAACACACACTGGCAGGAAAAGAAGAAAGAGAGAGGCAGGCCCAGTGTGAGAGAGGGCGGGCTTTTCAGAGGGGAGAAAAACCACGCACGCGGAGACAGCCATGAAACCAGAAGAAGAGGGATGTGGGCCGCCGTGTCACCCCTGACACACTCTAGACAGAGGCATGGCTGGGGTTCCTCTGCTGGAGTGGCCCTGCCCAAGCTCAAGGAGCCTCCCTATCTGCTGCATTGGCCAAACTGAGCCCCACCCTAGCAGGCAAACGGCACAAACCAAGCCCTGAGATGAGCTCCTGAGCAGAGAGGGGGGTGGGAGAAGCAAGAAGCCAAGGACTGGACTTGGTTCAAATCCACCTTAGGACTGGAGGAAGGCCTTGGATCTGCTGTCAGCCTGCTGGTCTGGGCCATGGAGTTGGAGGTGTCAACAGAAACACGCAAACAACACACACACACACATACAACAACACACATATTGTCACACAATGCACACATACCACGCATGCCCTGAGCACACTCTCCCCCGCCCTGGGTTCCTGTGCGGCCTGCAGGAGGGAGGCAGGAGCGAGGGAGCAAGGGTCTGAGGCCCAGCATTTACCCGAGTTTGGGAGACGGCAGACACTCACCATTAACTGAACGCTGGAACTGGACTTTCTTTTCTGGAAAAACAAGGAGAAGAGATGGGACAGGAAAAGACACAGCGTGAAAACGGCAGGGAGGTCAGGAAGGAGGATGGGCCTCGGGGCCATCCCCTGCGGTCCCTTCTGATCAGCAACATCTAGCCTGGGATCTTCTGTGTCCTCAAAGCCTGTATGTACCTGGCTCTACCGATCTAAGCTCTGAGTTCAAGGCCAAGCTTGCCTTCCACTAGGGCTATCTGCCATCCCTTACTCTAATAGGAAAGTTCGTTTTGGATCTTAGATGCTGGCTGCCTGGTCCTTTTAGGGGACAGCGGGGTGCTCAGACCAAGATGAGCCCCACACTTCCCATGGTTTTTCTACTAAACAGACCCCACTCCTGGGCACACTGTCACTTGGGAAGTTTGTCTTTTTATTTTTGTTCCTTGTGAAACCCAAGGCCATAGGAATGCCAGACAAGTGCTCTGTTACTGAGTCCTGTACAAAAAGAAGAGCAGGTCCCCTCTAAGGACTTTGAATAAGTCTTTCAAGACTATTCTCAGGTGACCCTGTGGGCACCTGGGCAATCCCGTTTGTGTTCACGACTTCTCGGCAACTGTGCTATTCAGCTCTCCTTTACGCTCATGGAGAAACGGAGGCACAGCCAGAGGCCTGGCACCTGAGCCTAGTGGCCCTGACAGCTGGCCTAGTCTAGGCTTTGCAGACTGTACTGTTCTTGTGTTAACTGTGGGGTCCCTCCTGGGAAGGGGAGGGGGCAGTGTAGGCTGCTTCTCCTTCACTCAGTCCTCAGAGCCGAGCATCTTGAAGATTTGCTCCTAGGCAGAATACAGGTCCTGAGTGACACTTACACCCAGAGAAGGCAGATGGTGACCATCTTTACAGACTCCTTTAAGAGAGCTGTGCTGAAGGGGAAACAAAGGCGCTGAGGACAGAGCTCTTTCTCCTGCCCAGAACTCCAAACAGACTCTCCTCAGAAGCTCATGCTGTCTTACACACCCTTCCTTCCAAGAGCCAGAAGCCCCATGCCTACTACTCCATGAAGAGAGTAAAGGAGTAACTTAAGGTCTCTCTTTAAAAGGTCTCTCCAGTGTAGGCCTGCGCTACAATAAGCGCTGGATAGTCCTTGAGAGACTCGGGTTAGATTTGGGGCTTCCTGCTTTTATATTCCAGTAAATATCTGTATGCTAATGTGTGCCCTTTAACTAGGGGCCCCACACACGGGGCAATATACCTCACTGGAGCTCTCTGTCTCATGTATTCATGGGGCATGAATGCCCACCTGCCCAGGTGGCTAGGTAGCGTGGCTTCATCACAAAGCATGGCAATATGCTCTTTTCTTCCTCTCTTTCTCTCATCCTCTCTGCCTCTCTCCCTCTCCTCCTCTCCTCTATGCTGGCCTCCCTCCATGGCTGCTGCAGCTTAGTCAGACAGCGTGTAAGGGAAAGGAGACAGGCTGATACAGCTCAGCCGTCAGCAGAAACCTGAGGAGACCCACACGGGCCGAAAGGTTCCAGGCGGGACATGGAGAGGGAACACAGGGCAGAGACCGACTGCATCAGATTCGGACGCACAGTGACAGGATGGGACATGGGGGAGAGGTGGACAACGGCACGGATGGGACACCAACAGGGCAGTGAGTGGGGTGAGGGGGTGGGAGCAGTGGGCTCCTCCTATGGAAACCAAGCCTAGAAGAGGCCAGGGCTGGACACTGCTCCATGGGGACAGAGACTCTGTCTCCTAGAATGACAAATGAGGGTGACGGTTATCCCGCCTGACCAGCACTTGAGAGTTGGGGTGAGAGTGAGGGCTGTCAGCAGGAAGCAGAATTGCTTCTCCTAGAACCTCAGAGCTGGCTCTGAGGTCAACGAGGGTTGCAGAAAGGAGTCACAGTCCATCTCGGCCCTGAAAAGCCTGCAAAGGCTCAAGAACTACAAGAGCAAGCTCCGGTCAACCTGGCCCCAAGGCACTTCCCTCGGCGACAGAACAGACTGCACAGTCAAGCTCTACACGGAGCGATTTGTCTCTCGGCACACAACTGTAGAGATTGTGTGGAGAGAGCACAGATTCTCCCCTTAAGTTGGGGTGTGTCTGTAGGATGCAGCTCCCAGAGGCCTCTCTGGTGAGACCACCTCATCAGACTTTATAAACAACTCTGTGCTCTCCTGGTAGAGATAGCAGGACCGGGGCCAACCCCTGGGAAGACAGATCAGTGAGGTTCCAAGTCAACCCCATGGCTTTTGGATTTGACGATTCGAGTGTAGAACCGTTACCTCCTGAGCCCTGCTATCTTCTCTGTTCCGTGGAGTGACAAGTTCCCCAAGTCCTAAGCCGGCCCCAAGTACTCTTCCCTCCTCCACGTCTAGGAAAGGAAGGAGGCTGAGCTAGGAAGAGGCGACTAGGCCAGGAACAACCTTTGAATTTCTCTTCGGCCACATCTAGGCCACCCTGAGAAGTCACTTAGGGTGTGCCCTACCTTGAAGGAAGCAGTTACATTTTGTCCAGCTGTGCTGGCTAGAAATCACCCTGGTAACCAGCAGAGAGTACCAAAGTTAAGCAGTTCTTAACCTTGGCCAACGCTCCCTTCTGTCTCTGTCCAAGGGTGGCTAGATCTGGGGTTCGAGCCTTAGCTCCAGCCCAACATGAGCCTCTCCTGACCCCAAGCCTAGTGGCCCTTCAACACTTTGCCAGGCCCAATGTGAGCTCTTCAATAGTCTGCCAGGGCCAATCCAGACCAGGATACCCCAACTCAGCAGCTATACATCGTCCCAGCCTCTTTAAACCCACAGCCCCCCCCCCCCCATCTGGTACCTCCCTCTAGCACCTGTTTCAAGTTGGGGGCAAAAGTTGACTCAAGGACACTCAGACAGCAGAGCAGGGCCCATCATAAGATGTCTGTTAATTCTGGGGACAAATGTGTTAGCTTTTCATCTGAGGTTTCCGAGTGTTTCCTTGAGCCTGCTTTGTTTTGGAGAGAAAACAAAAGGCCAACAAAAGGAAAGACATCCCTGATCCGATGGCTTCCCACGCACGCACGCACGCATGCACGCACGTGAGCACTGTTCACACTCTCGGCGTGTGTTAGCCCAGGTGGTCCTCACAGCCATCCAAGGCGGAGGGAGAGAAGAAAGCACAACCCCAGGACTTGAACCAGCCACGCCCCAGGTGTCAGTGACCCACCCTGTTCTTTGACAGCATGGTGATTCCAGCGTGGAGTTGTCAAGATTGAAATACTTACAGGAAACCCAGGACCTTGAAAACTGGGTCTTCCCCATTCTAGATCTCTCAACTCCCAGGAACCTCTCTAGAACATTTGGGCCTAAAGAGTTCATTTTGAAAAGCATTTTTTTTTTTTTTTTGTCTAATAACCAAATAATGATGTAGAGTCTTAATGGTAGGGACACACTCCTGAGAAATGTGTCTTTATGCCTGTGTAAACTGTGTCATTATGTCACTCTCTGGCATCTTATAGATTGTGTCTTTATATAGGTGCCTTGGGCTACAGGACATCTCTAGAGCTCCTAGGGCTCCCAATCCACACAGCATGCTACTATACCAAATACAGAAGGCATGCGGTAAGTACTGTGTATCCAAACAAATCTAAGCATGTCTAAGTATGGCAAGGACCTGCCTGGCATAGTGGTGCGCATCTGTAAATCCAGCCCTCTGGAGGCTAGACCAGGAAGATGGGGAGTTTGAGGCTGGCTTAGGCTGCATGGTGAGATTCTATCTTTACAAAGGCAAGGAAAGGAAAAAGTTCGGGGAAAGGCACAGTAAAACTGCTAGGCAATAGGAACTTCCCAGCTCCACTGTAGTCCCTGAGGATCACCATTACATACAAGGTCTGTCGCGGACGGAGCATCGTTACACAGCCTGTAGCCCCAGCCCTCAAGCACACACAATGAGACAGGAGAACGGTCAGATTGGAGAGAGAGGTTGCTTTTCTGAGGGGCTGTGTTTTCAGAGCTGAAATCTCTCGGAAACTGTCACCAAGTCCACATCCCACCTGAGGCACCTAAGCGGACCTAAGGTGGGAGAGGGGGATGGGCAGAGGGGAAGGAAGCCCAATTCTGGCCTGAGAGTCCCCAGCCCAGATTCCCCACCATGCAGTCCCAGGCAGCCCATAGCCATTCTAAACAAAGCTGTGCAGCCCCCAGCACACACCGGATGGCCACCGCAGGCCATTCAGGACCTCCGTCCTGGTGGGTGGGTGGGTACAGAGTCCAGAATAAGGCAGTCCCCCTGGGGGGGGGGGGGTGAGACCCCTCCCCCACGAGGCAGTCAGGTAGCAGAGGAGGAGAGGGCTGCAGAGAGCAGAGGGACTAGGCCCCAGAAAGCAGAGGGAGAAGTGAGAAAAAAAACAGGAAAGAGGGGCCAGAAAGTATGGAGAGAGGCAGCTTGGGCATCAGGGGTTGGCACAGGGGGAACAGGCATTGGTGGAGAAGAGGGCCCTCTGGATCCCAAAGCCTGGTGAAATAAATAGCTGCCCATTCTCCGTAGGCCTTACAGGCTAACAGTAGTGTATGCACAGGCCAGGGTCCACCAAGTTCCTCACACTTGGGCAGGAGGAGGTCACCTCAGTGACCATTTCTGTCCCCTTTGAACCTTTGTACAGTTTTCCAGCCCCAGAGAGCCCTGGATCCGCCCTCCTCAAGATCTGCCCCCTCTCCTGTGCTCCGGGCAACCCAGGCCATCTGCCGCCCCCAGTCTGCTCCCAGCAAACTTGGTGAGAGGTGGGCACCAGAGCACAGACCGGATGATCCGGAGAGGGCTTGGCCCTGGACCTGACGTGTCACCATCGGTGAGGCCAGGGCTTGTCTGAGGCCTGACAGCAGGTCTCTGCCAGAGTCAGGCCTGCTGGCTCCTGGAGACTTACCTTCACCCCATCATTCTTCTTGTTTCCTCCACTCTTCCCTCCTGTGGAGGAGAGAAAGTAGAGGGTTAGCAACACCAGGCAAGGCACCAGGGCCCACAGCGTGAGGAAAAGCAGCATTTGCAGGCAGCAGAGCAGCCTGGGGCGAGAGTAGTGGAGGGTGGACTGTCGGAACAGAGCCGGCTTGGCGACCAGTGAGAGACTTCCTCCTCCTTCCACGTGTAGTCTTCCACAGTCTACTCCCTCGTCAACGACCCACAGAGTGGGCCTGGGATCCCCAGTTCTCAGCAGCCTCAAGGATAGCCCTGTGACTTTGGGGCCTGGAGAGGTGTCCAGCGTGTCCCGGGATGGAAGGGTTGCTGTCTCAGCCTGGGGATTCCCTCTGGATCCCTGTCACCAATGCTGGTGGTGGCCAACTCAGAAGCCTGCAGCCTGACTGAGAGCTGGAAGCTCCCTGCCTTGGCCCCCACCTGCCCTGGCCCTCTCTAATTTTAGCCCCATGCTGCTGCTGAGGTCATGTGTCAGCCCTGCCTACTCACTCTGGACAGCTGCAGACTGCATTTTGCTGGTGACAAGAAGCAGATGTCCCCCCCCCCCCCCCCCCCCGCTGGGGCCCACCACTGCCAGAGCACTCACTCCCTGTCTTTCTTCTCAAGCAGTATAGGCCTAACTAAGCTCAACCTCTGGAATCCCAGTGTGGGGCTGGCTGAGACCCAGTGGTAGACAAAAACCCAGCCACACGGAAGTGTGCACCATGCATTTCCCCCAACAACTCCCTCATTTCCTGGCTAGAGCCCAGCAGTGGGCATGAGCTAGAAGGTAGCATGAATGCCCAGCCCTGCCCTGCCGTGTTATCTGGACAGTTCAGACTTTTAAAACATGCCTTAAGTGAGACATGGCTCTATGAGAGGCTTAGCACAGCATTCAGGGTATATACAGTTGGTGCTCAAATTAAAGCTATAATTAGTCCTTCTCCAGGAAGCCCTAAGAGGGTGAACTGGGGATGGGGGTGGGAACACTGATGGCCCAGAGGCTCTGATGGATGGGCTCCCAGATACCCCGGCTCTCAGTCCCTGTATAACTCCCCTTGTAACCTGTCAAAACTCCCAAGGGGTACAGGTCATTTCGGTGGGCCAAGCCTGAAAGGCCTGGTGTCTGTCTCTCCAGATGGATCCAAAATGAACAGGAGGGGAGCATGTTCACCTTGGAGACTCTCGGTTCCAGTCCAGTGTTGTACAGGTTTGTGTCCAATGGAGCCAGACTCTGGTTTTCTGTTCAGAACCAGCCCAGACTAGCCCTGATTCTCTGTGTGACCTTGTTCTGATCTTCCTGCCTTCATTTCCTGAGTCCTGGGATTACAGCATGTGCACACACACATGTTGCTGTTGAGTTTGGGTTTTGTTGTTGTTTTTGTTTGTTTGTTTGTCTGATTTTTTGTTTTGTTTTGTTTTGTTTTGTTTCTCTAGGCAAGGTTTTTCTGTATAGCCCTCGCTGTCCTGGGACTTCTTTTGTAGACCAGGCTAGCCTTGATTTTTATTTGTTATTGGAGACAAGCTTCGTGCATTTGGGGCAAGCACCCTACCATCTAAGCTACATCCCAGTCTCCCAGACTGATTTTCAAAAGATCCTAAAAATCTGGAGTGGAGGGACGGGGGTTTGTAAAATCTCTTGATTTTTTGTTTTTAAGTTGATGTGTCTGTCTCTGTGTGCACATGTGGACGGTAATGTCGGATACCTTGATCATGCTTTTTATTTCTTATTTTATTTATTTATTTTTGACAGAGTCTCACTATGTAGTTCTGGCTAGAACTTGCTCTGTAGAGCAGGCTGGTCTCAAACTCACAGAGATCCACTTGCTTCTCTGTCTCCTTAGTGCTGGGATTAAAGGCATATGCCACCAGCCCCTCCTTATGTTCTAAAGCAGGGTTTCTCACTAAGCCCGGGGTTTACCGATCTGTTAGACTACTGGTCAGCTAGCCCCATCACCCAGTTGTTGGGGTTACAGGCAGGTACAGACAGATCTAGCTTTTCACAGGGGTGCTGGGGATCTGAATTCAGTTCCACATGCTTGCCCAGCAAGCCATTCCCCACAGAGCCATCTCCCCAGCCCCTAAATCTCCTGATTTTTAATGATTACAAATCTATTTCCCCAGAGCTGGAGAGATGGCTCAATGGCTAAGAACCCTGACTGCTCTTTTAGAGGTCCTGAGTTCAATTCCCAGCAACCACATGGGCATCTGTAATGTGATCTGATGCCCTTTTCTGGTGGATCTGAAGACAGCTACAGTGAACTCATATAAAACAAATACATCTTTAAAAAAGAAAAAGAAAAAGAAATCTATCCCCCAATTTTTTCTTTTATTTCTTCTTTCTCTCTCTTCTTCCTTTTTTGTATTGAAAGCCAAAGACAGGTCCAAAAATCCTTCTTTAAAAAGAAAATAAGACTTATTTAGCTATTTATGTATGTTAGTGTGACTGTATGTATACCATATGTATACAGGACCCCATGGTGGCTAGAAGAGACCATTAGATCCCCTGGAATTGGAAGCAGTTGTAAGCCCTCCATGTAAGTTCTGAGAATTAATCCTGAGTCATGTGTAAGAGTAATAAATGCTTCTAACTGCTGAAGTTAGCATTCCCCCCGCCCCAGACAAACAAATAAATAAACAAAGAACCACTTCTTACACCGCCCTGGCTTACAGAGCCATGGGCCCCCATTCTGTGGGCTTTGAGACTGGTTTTCCAGGGTGCTATAACTGTAAAACAACAAAAGAAACCAAGTAAACCCTTTGTCTGTGCCACCTTCAGTGTTCAATGTTGGCCAGGACTGTGTGTCAGGAGAGTTCAGTGTGGATGAGGCCCACATCTAAAGCTGACCTTTCCCTTTCCAGCTGGTCATCAGATAGGTTGGACCTTCCTAGGGGACCTAGGCCTATACCCTGCTCAGAAGTGACCCCTGGCTTCAGTGGGCCTGTGTCAGTTTGTGCAGCTATCTGAGCTGGTCTAGCCCAGGTGCCAAGACCCCTTTAGTGAGCCCTGCCTCTTCCAGTGTCTGCCCCACTGCCCTGTCAGTACCCAGGACTCCCCAGGGAGAGGCCTTAATCGGCACTGGCCTGTCACTAACCCATGTGCCAAGAGGAGTTGCTAAGCTCTGACAATAATCCCTTTCCTGCCTGTTTGGAGCTACATGCCTAAGTACTCAGGCTCTCCCTGCCTGGGAGTTTCCTGCCCTGGTCTGCTGGGTCACCCAGCTGATATAAAAGCTCCAGCTGTGTGTTGGTCAGACCTGTGCTGAAGACAGGTTCTGCCTCTCTTGAGTTCTAGAACCATGGAGGAGACAAGACACCGGTCCCTCTGCTTCTGTCAGCTCCACATGGGAAAAAAAAGGGATAGCCCTCACTACCTTGTAATGAGACCACTTGAGCTGAAGCTAAGGGCCTGGAAGATCCGTCTCTAACATTAATGCTCCCTGAGCCTGGCTCCTTCTTGCTGGACTAGACTCTAAGAGCTATCTTCCCCTCTAGCTGGCCTGGCCAAGAACCCCAGTGCTGCTGTACATTGGGGAGCCAGACTGAACCTGTAACTAGA
Organism: Montemys delectorum; assembly: GCA_019843815.1. Classification (NCBI taxonomy): domain Eukaryota; kingdom Metazoa; phylum Chordata; class Mammalia; order Rodentia; family Muridae; genus Montemys; species Montemys delectorum. The sequence continues at coordinate 11,527 of JADRCD010213872.1, forward strand.
TGTTGGTTTGCTGCTTTTTGACTTCTCTTCTTTTCTTTCTTCGTGCTGATTGTGGTGGGTGAGCTAAACTTAGATCATGCTGGCCTCTGCAGCTCTGTCTCTGGGGACACCCAGCTACCCAACAGTATAATGGCATCCAGCAGACCTGGGCAGGATGCACTTGGGGACTCTAGCCCCACACCTACCGGAGAAGTTCCTGGTGGCCAGCATAGTGGTGAGGATGGCTCCCTGCAACAGACAAGAGGGGCCCAAGAAGAGGCACGGGTGAGGGGAGGAGGGGAAGAGAAGGCAGTGAGTCCTTCAGAGGCAAGCCAAAGTCCCTCTCCCGCCCCTCCACTTGACCACATACCACCCTCTAGCCCAGAGCCCATCCACTCTCCCTGGAGAAGCTCGCTTTGGCAGGCACAGCTCTTGAGACAGACATCATTAGGTCCCACGGCCTGGCCAAAACTAATGGACTCACGACCACTCTGGCAGAGACTCTTAAAAGCTCCAGAAGTTTCCCTCTTGGGTTGGGAAGGCAGACAACACTTGTGCTGCTAGGCTCAGAGGAGCTGGCTCTAGCATCAGTCCTTCCCTCCATGGCCCCTGGACCAGACCAGGAAGATATCAACGTGGAGAAGCCCTCTCTGTTGGTGAAGGACTGGAAACCATAGCCTGCTGGTCCTTGTGCTGTCTCATTAAGACTTGGCTCAGACCATCTCCAAATCCAACAGCCTCCCCTGTTGAGAATCGCTGAGCCCCACACTTGAAAACTTCCTCTGGGACACTTCCCACTGGGGTGAGTGTGAGATGCATTTCCCCTGACATTGAGCCAGACACCACCGCTATGGCCTAGGTCACCGTCCCTGAGCTTCCTTTTCAGGTCTGGAAGCAGTGGATAAGGGGGTTCTGGGTAAGCCAGGCCCTCTGCCTCAGCCCTCATCATCTTCATCAGGCGCATTGGCAGCTATCTATCATTATAGAGCCTTCTGGAGTGGAGGACCTGTTTAGGATCCACCTCAAAGCCACAGTGGCTTTCTGAGGCCCTCCAACCTATCTCTGATGCATTCATCCACTCTTCCTCCAAGCTCGGCAATGGGTCTTTCAACAGCAGTTTCCGGTCTGGTCACGTGTTGCCCCCTTCCTCCTTCCAAAGCTCTCTTAAGCCATTTGTGGTTCCCTAGAAAGTAGGGCTCACACTGGCAGACATCTGTACCGGCCATCCTTCTGTCTGGAACACCTCCCCATTGTCCCTCTACACCTGCTTGTCGTGAAGAGTCAACTCAAATGCCGCTGCCTCCAGGAAAGCCACTTGAGATTCTTCCCAGAATCCTCCAGGCCAGGGAAGGCCATCACCCTGGTATGTTATCCACCATCAGGCACGGTACTCACCATGCCCCAGCAGAGTCCTGTTGTCTGCCCTCTCAGCCAGAGTGCAGACAGGGTGGGATGGAGTCAGATATGCTCTCACTTCCCTCAAACCCCTTTGGTGGCGAGCATGCAAGAACCTCCAGTAAACATACGTGAAACCAACGGAAAAAAAAAGAGCCCCAGGTTGCTAGGGAGAAGGACAGGTTACCTTCAGTTTCCTCCTGGCATTGAACTTCTTCAGGCAGTCCACGGTCTCCTGTCTGTGCATGCAGGAGGCCACGGTGGAGCGGTGCTGGAAAGAGAGGAAGAACTTGTGTGAGGGGAAGGCCTGTGGGGCAACAGACCGACCCAATATCATTCGGGCAGAAGCTTGGCAATATCTTAAGGAGGATGATCCTTCATTCTGCTACATAGTGTAACATGGTTAGGATCAGAGCACCAGTAAATTGATGACAATGACCCACCCAACAGATGCCAACCCAGAATATCCCTCATTCCTATATTGTCCCTGAGACCCACAGTGAGCCAGAGATTCTCAGAGGCCCCCTCAACTCCACACGGGGCAAGACCAGGTGGGGCTAGGCCTCCTGGGTGGGTGTGGCTGGTAAAGGCTCACCGAGATCCATGGGTGCTTGAGAGCCTCAGCGGCCGTGATGCGTTTGGATGGGTTGATGGTCAGCATCTTATTGATCAGGTCCTTGGCTTCTGGGGTGACAGTGTCCCATTCTGGTGACGGGAACTGGAAGGGGCAGAGGGGCCAGGTTTGCCTAGCCTGCCCCAGGCCACCCCTGCGATCCTCCAGCCCCTGACTGGCAGGGGAGCAGGCAGGGGTTCTCATACCCAAACACTCAGGTATCCACGAAGTACTTAGAAACACGGGTGCCAGAGCCAGTTGGCTACACTCGAGTGTCACACGCTAAGCCTCTGTCCTCAACCTTCCTATGTGTATACTGAAGGGCAGCATCAGTAACTATGTCATAGACTGAGGTGGCGCTTCTGTGACAATTACACATCAAACATTCAGAAGAATGACACCAAAGGGCTCAGTGGTTTGAGTCAGGCGTGGTGGTACACAGTGATTTACCTCACAATTGAGAGGTGGGAGCAGGACAATCAGGAGGCCCTGGCTATACCATGACTCTCAGACCAGCCTGGTCTCATGAGACATCTTTTGACTATTAACTAAAATGAATAAATAAATAAAATGCTTGGGGCCTGCCCCTTTCCTCTACCTTCTAGTGCCTCAATGGGATAACTTTTGTGACTTTTAGACCCTAATCGTTAGGCACCATTGCCTGGCTCTGACAAGTCCAGTCTCGGAACATCCCTGGACTCCATCCTCTGCCATGGTACAGAGTGGTAGTGTGTCCTCGGATCTCTGGCCTTTTAGGCCACTGGCTCTCACCAGAAGGGAAGCATCAGCGGGAAAGGGGAGCAACACTCACATCATAGGCACCAGCTTTGATCTGCTGGTATAGGCGGTGCTGGTCCTCATCCCAGAAAGGGGGATACCCAACCAGCAAGATATACAGGATGACACCTGGGGAGAGGAGCAGGAGAGGACAGATGAAGCAGGGGAGTGGTGGAAAGAGGAGAGGGACCTATAGGCCTGGGTGGCTGGGAGACAAGACAGATGGACTTACCACAGGCCCACAGGTCCACAGGCTTCCCATACGGGTCCTTCCGCAGCACTTCTGGGGAGAGGTATCCAGGTGTCCCTGCGAACCCTGCTCCCCAGACATACAGACAGGCAGACACACACACAGAGGTTGGCACGTGAGTAGCCTGGAGCAAGACCCTGCAGGAGAGGGGACGAGGATAGCCCTGGAGCTGGAGAACACAGCCCTGCCCCAAAGCTGGGGTTGTACTGTGTCAACCCAGGGGCCTTGGTAAGCTGGTGAGGCCTACATACCAGACTGGGACCAAGAGGCAGGGATACACCACAGCTACATTCCCCTACCCACTCCATCCAGAGTCTCAGGTAGACCACAGTATTCGATCACAGGGCTCCTTTTTCTCTGGGTTCCAACTTTCACTGTACCCATTACCCACCACTTACTGATGGTCTTTAAGAGCTGATCTATTGTCCACACCCCATACCATGCTCAAGAAATGCTCATGAGATGTCAAAGCCTTGTTCCTAACTCTGACTAACTAGTGTGTGTGTGCCCCACACCCTGCTCAAGGGCTGCTCATGAGATGTCAGAGCCTTGGTCCTAACTCTGACTAACTCGTGTGTGTGTGTATGTGTGTGTATGCATGTGTGTGTGTGCTTGTGTGTGGTATGTGAGTGTGTGTGTGTGTGTGTATGTATGTATGTGTGTGTGTGTGCCCATGTGTGTACGTGCGCGCACATTTGTGTGTGAGTGTGTGTATGTGTGTGCGTGTGCATGCGTATGTATGTGTGTGTGCGTGTGTGTGTGTGTGTATGTGTGTGTGTGTGTGTGTGTGTGTGTGCTTTGCAGGCCTTAGTTTCCTGATCTGTCAAACAAAGAATTAAATGGCCTTACCTTTAATACTTCTCAATATTGAGAGGATTGTTGGAAAAATGAACACCAAGATTATCTTAACTAGATACCTTAACTAGCCATCCCAGGAATAGTTACTAGTTGCTGCAGATGTATACTAAGCATTGGACTGGGCACACGTGTCACATGCCTGCTATTAGTTACCCTCTTGGATTCCCTGAGAGACATGCTACTGTCCTCTTCTAAGAGACGAGGAAAACGAGACTTGGTTAAAACCGCACATCTTGTAAGTAGCAGAGTCAGGATCTGAACCCAGAACTCTGGTTCTTGTTTGTTCTTGTTTTGTTTTAAGGCAGGATGTCCCAGTTATTCTGATTCTACCTTCCAAGTGCTGGGATTAGAGGCAGGTGCCACCACACCCTGTTTAAGAGTTCTGGGTCTCAACCGCTGGTCACTATTGTTCAGTCAGAAGTACCCAGATAGAAAAAAAAATCTCCCATTATTACCAATCCCAAGGCATGCTGGGATATCTGTACTCAAGCACCAGGGCTCTACACCTGTCAATTTCTCCTGACCTTTCCCAAGGTGTTGAGCCTGTCCCTCCTCTGTGACACCCAGGATCCAGGGGTAAGGGGAAGCCTAGAGAGTTCCCACCAAGGTATAAGTGCATGCTCTCACAAACGAGATATATCACTTAGTTCATGAGGGCCCCGTTCAGATACCTAGTCCTGGGGGACAGAGGTCAGCACTGCCCACTGGCCCGGAGGCTGGCTGGGTGCACCCTGTGTTCCCAGGGCCCTACATGGCCAAACAGCCATCTCATCTGAGGTAGAGGATACTCCGGGTCACATATGTCACCCAAAGTGTGCACCTCCCCTCCCTGCCACCCTACACCCCACTCACCAAACCATGCCTGCTGCTCCCCCTCCACCTCTATGGCCAGGCCAAAGTCTGCCAGCTTCACAGCAGCTCCCTTGAGCTTCGAGGCCAGCAACAGATTCTCAGGCTTCCCAGGACCAGGAAGGGAGAGAGAAAAGGAGGGCCCAAGAGATAGTCAGTAGGTTCAGAACCTCACCCGGGAGAATGGTCGAATGGCCCAGGGTCTCACCCCCTCCCACACCTCCAGACCCAGGGTCCTGAGTTCCTGTGCCCAAGAAGGCGAGACTGTGGCAAGACTCGCATCATTTGCAATGGAAGGATTCTTTCTCCCACAACCCTCCCCCGGGTCGAGAGCTGCGGCCGAGGGGAGCTCAAACAGAGTAAGGTGATAGAGCCCGACCTCATTCAGAAGCATCATTTAATATCAGCACAGTGATGTGGTCCACAATCCACCTCCCACCGGTCATCCCAGTGACCTCAGGACAAGGACCTTCTCCCACCCCTCAAAGAACTGTTGTTCAGTGGCCTTTGTGTCACCCGTGTTCCCTATATGGCTTGCTTGCCTCCTGTTCTGGGTCTCACGTCAAGCCGTCCAAAGAGCCAAAGAGCTCTCTCTCACACACCCACCCTAGGCTCTCTCCAGTCTACCCTAGCACCTGTTGCTAACTATGTGTTCGTTGTGAGTATAAGATGGAGAAAGTAGGGCTTCTGTGTATGTGACTTGTCACAGCTGTAAAATGATAGGAGTCAGGATGAAGGCAAAGGCTGACTCCCATCTTAAAGACAATAGGGCTTGGATGTGGGGCCGTGATTGACATGTTGGAAAGGCTGTGGTTAACTTTGGACTGTGAATGGTCAGCTAGTGTTCCTGGGAGTCTTACTGGGAAAAGGGCGAAAGCCAGAGTAGACAGCAGCTGTTTCTACAGAGACAGGAAGTCTGAGCCCTGGGGCCTCATGCTCAAAAAGCAGGACCCAAAGCGTGGCTCTTCATACACCTAGACACCATGCTGAAAGGCATGCATCTCTTGGGTGAAAGGCGATGGGGCTTGGATGTGGGACCATGGTTGACACAGTGTGTGTGTGTGTGTGTGTGCTGTGTGTGTGTGTGTGTCTGTGTGTGTGTGTGCTGTATGTGTGCTGTGTGTGTCTCTGTGTGTGTCTGTGTGTGTGTCTGTGTGTGTGTGTGCTGTGTGTGTCTCTGTGTGTGTCTGTGTGTGTGTGCTGTGTGTGTCTGTGTGTGTATCTGTGTGTATGTATGTGTCTATGTGTGTCTGTGTGTGTCCGTGTGTGTGTGTATATGTCTGTGTGTCTGTGTATCTATGTGTGTGTCTGTGTGTGTGTCTGTGTGTGTGTCTGTGTGTGTGTGTGTCTGTGTGTGTGTGTGTGTGTGT
>JADRCD010213873.1:22297-33049 GCA_019843815.1 Montemys delectorum
AGAGAGAGAGAGAGAAACCTAGAGACCCACCTGGGAGTTGGTTCTCTCCTGTGGATTCCATGTGGATTCCAGGGATTGAATTTCGGTTTCAGACTTGGCAGCAAGGACCTTTATGTTCTTAACCATGTACCTACCCAGATCCATTTAATCTGAAGTCTTGAGAATCGTCTTCTTTAGCCTGTCAATTCTCCACCTTCTGGACTCTCTAGAGTGGAAGTCTTCCCGCTTAAATCTCCACAGAATTGCTCCCAAAGCCGGTAGCTCTGCAAGCTGTCAAAACCCGAGAAGTCTCCGGCGGCTCCCACAGAGCCATCTCTAGTTCTTTCCGTTCACACTGGCAATGTGATTGTTGGTGTGACTCCATTTCTAGTCCTGCTGATGTGGCTGATTAAATTCATAATGGTAAAGTCTGTTGCGACAATTTTATGTCTCTATCAGGTTCTTGTTCCACTTCCTCAAAGAGTAGACTGGGTAGACAGTGAAGCATGCAAACGGGGTTTCTTTGTTGAAAGTTTAGAATCAACTTTTCAACAGAATAAAACACCTTAAAATTGATTGACTTTTTGGCCTTAAAAGAAACAGGTTTGACCCTTGTGGGAGTCAGGATAGCCTGAGTTACAGCTCAAAAGCACTTAGAGGGCTTAGGAGCACTCGGACTAAAAGTGCTCCCATAGGGCACAGTGAGTTTGTAAGTCATTGACAGGAAAACTAGAGCATCGGGTCTCAGAAGTGGTGGGTCTTAGAGGCTAGAAGCAACTATGGTGACAAATTCCCTTCTGCAGCATGGCTTCCCTTCTTCAATGAGGATTTTTTTTTTTAAGGTGGAGGCAAGAGGCAGGGAGTCCTGGGGTCTGTATGAGCCAAGTTCCCAACCCAGGGAAGAAGTGATTGTGACACTATGATTGGCTAAATATGGGTAAAAATGAGGTGAAGGACAGCAGGAACTAGAGACATGCTGTAAAAGATGGGTGTAGGAGGGAACAGCAAAACAGAGCCACCCAAAATTGCCAGAAGTTAACAACCAGGTCCAAAGGTCCCATCTCTGCCAGGAGAGGGAATCTCCGAGGAAAGTTTTCGTCCTTGGTTATTAAATCAAATTTGCAGGCTACTTACTACTTCCAGATGGGGATTTCCACTCAACAAGCTTTTGTTTGTTTTTGTCTTCTGTTTCCTTTTGCAGTTTCTGGCACAGCACTGATGTCAAGGGTACTCTTCTATTCCCTTTGTCTGCTTCCCTGTATGGAAGCTGCAGGGCTTTACCTGGGCTGTATTTGGAAGAATCTACCCCTAACAACAGATCGCTACAAATACCTCCTCGTTAAATGTTGTTCTCCCTCATCTTGGCTACAATTTTTAAGGAAGGGCTTTCTGATTTTATACTAATGGATGAGCTGATGATTCTCTCAGTTCTCAAACAACACACACACACACACACACACACACACACACACACACACATTGAATTCTTGCCTTTTGTAGTTTACTATATAAGCAACCAGAAGGAACTTGAAGGATTTGTTTAGAAATAGCCTCCGCTAGGGGGCAAAATTGGAGAATTCTCAGTCTGTATGTGGAGGGGGCATGGCAACCAGCCTGCAATTCCAGCCAGGAGAGGCAGAGACAGGGATCCCCCAGACACTCTAGCTGATGACAATAGCCTTGTCTGTCAGCACTGGGTTTAACTGAGAGACCCTACCTCAGATGATGTGGGCAAGTAATCAGGAAAGATTGCCCACATTGCCTTTGGGCATGCAATCCCCTCCCCCCACATACGTGTACACACACACACACACACACACACACACATGTGCATGCACACCACACACACATACATATAAATAAAGAAAAGAAAAAACAAATACCACCAATATCTAGATATTTAAAACTTGCCCAGTTCCATTTTTACCTTACAGAAAATGGTAGAGCCTAATTCAGCCATATTCTTCAATAATATGCAACAAAGGTTGCCTCTTCTGCTTTCCAATATGTCTTCTTTTGTGTATTTTTTTTTCTCAGCCTGGTTTTTCATGGCTACATTCCTATTAGCTCTCTGTTAGTGATTATTTATTTATTCTTCAGAATGGATGCTTTGTCTATCACTTGTCTTTTGCTTCGTAGCCATGACTGCAATTGCTTTTAAAGCACATCTTTTACCAACAGCAATCTGGGCTCCTTCTAGCATCCATCTCGAAACTCTGGCCTCTACCAGTTTTTCAGTTCCCCAAACCTCTTCCATATTGTTTAGGTTACAGCAGAATTTCTCAGTTTAGCACTAAAATCCGTCAGTCTGAGCATCTGTAACCAAATACTAAATGCTTATGACTGAAACAAACACATTTCTATTTTGGAGGTTAGAAATACAGTTAGAAATAAGGTACACCAGTCTCTCTGGGCTGGTGTCCTGAGCGGACCTTGGGCACAAGCTCTACAGCCAGTCCCACAACACACAGAGGAAGCTCCACTCCCAGGCGCTCTGAAACTCTCAGGATCAGAGGTAAGGGGGACCCAACATCTGACCAAACACCAGGAGTAACTGGGACATGCCGGACCAGGCAAACAGGAACTCTGCCAGCAGAGTGGCCGGGGTTCCTTCTGGTCTCTCTGGGCTGTTGTCCTGAGTGGACCTTGGGTGCAAGCTCTACAGCCAGTCCCACAACACCCAGAGGAAGCTGCTGCACTCCCAGGTGCTCTAACAAGCCCAAGGTCACAGGATCTGAAAATCACAGGACCACAGAGACTGCCTGACTCTGAGGAGTTCTGATACAACCAGGATCACAGGAAGAACTGACTCCAGTCAGAATTAGCAAGGGCAGGTAGCCCTAGAGATAACTAAATGGCGGGGGGTGGGGGGGAGCAAGGGTAAGAAAATAAACAACACAAACCAAGGTCACTTGGCATCATCAGAACCCAATTCTCCCAACATAGCCAGTCCTGTACACACCATCACACCGGAAACACAAGATTCAGATATAAAATCACTTATCATGATGATGATACAGGACCTTAAGAAAGACATAAATAGCACCCTCAAAGAAATCAGGAGAACACAGGTAAAGAGCTAGAAGCTCTTAAAGAGGAAACACAAAAATCCCTTAAAGAACTACAGGAAAACACAATCAAACAGGTGAAGGAAATGAGCAAAACCATCCAGAATCTAAAAATGGAAATAGAAACAATAAAGAAATCAGAAAGAGAGAAAACCCTGAAGACACAAAGCCTAGGAAAGAAATCAGGAGTCATAGATGCAAGCATCACCAACAGAATACAAGAGATAGAAGAGAGAATCTCAGGGGCAGAAGACACCATAGAAAACATTGACACAACAGTCAAAGAAAATACAAAAAGCAAAAAGCTCCTAACCCAAAACATCCAGGAAATCCAGGATGCAATGAGAAGACCAAACCTAAGGATAATAGGTATAGAAGAGAGTGAAGACTCCCAATGTAATGGGCCAGTAAATATCTTTAACAAAATTGTAGAAGAATTGTAAAGAAAGAGATGTCCATGAACATACAAGAAGCCTACAGAACTCCAAATAGACTAGACCAGAAAAGAAATTCTTCCCGTCACATAATAATAAAAACATCAAATGGACTAAAAAAAGAAAGATTTTTAAAAGCAATAAGGAAAAAAGGCAAGTAACATATAAAGGCAGGCCTATCAGAATTACGGCGGACTTCTCACCAGAGACTATGAAAGCTAGAAGATCCTGAGCATATATCATACAGACCCTACAAGAACACAAATGCCAGCCCAGGCTACTATACCTAGCAAAACTCTCAATTACCATAGATGGAGAAAACAAGATATTCTATGACAAAACCAAATTTACACAATGTCTTTCCACAAATCCAGCCCTCCAAAGGATAATAGATGGAAAATATCAACATAAGGAACAAAATTACACCCTGGAAGAAGCAAAAAAGTAATCTTTCAACAAATCCACACAAATCTAATTCCACCTCATACAACAAAAACAACAGGAAGTGACAATTACCTTTTCTTAATATCTTAATATGAAAATTAATATTATCTACATATCCTAATCGACTAAAATCCAAAAATATGAGGAATTAGAAATTTGTTGATTGTCATCCAATGGTCTCTCTAATTTGGTAATTGGAGAAATAGATCCAATATTGTACAATTTATATATACTTTCAGCTTGTTTGTGACAGTGTTTTGCTGTGTACAATGTAAGGGTCTTGAAATCTTGCTTCTTCTATCTCAGCCTCTCTATTAGTATTGTCTATTTCATGTTTTTACACTATACTATGATTTTCAGAACAGCTTATATATTTCAAAAGTAGTTATATACCCAAGAGAGACATTGACAATTAACTTGGGAGGTGGTTTGTACGAAAGAGTGAGACTGAATGCTTTGCTTGACATTTGTAGCTCTTGTATCAAGTTTGAAGAAGAGGACTTTATAGGTTACTCTTTCTCTGAGATGAATGCTTTTCCAAATCATCACAGCGAATGAACCAGATTCTTATCCTCACCTAATGTCTGTACCACCTTCCACGCAGAACCATTGTTCATTGAAACACTTGGTGAATGACTTTATGGATAGATCATCTTAATACACACACCATTTCTTAAATGAATGTAACCTGTTCTCTGTGGCCTGAGAATAAATTAACACACTCAAGTCAAATAGCTTTTTGGCCATAGCAGGAAGTCTGTATCTAAAAATCCTGCCTATAATTCATTCCTTGGCTCAACTCTCAGCTTAGCTATGATAGAAATAAAATCTTCGGTGATTTGAGGGTCATTAAAGTACAGCCTTATTACAATGAAATCCAATGTCTAAAAATTGTTCTTATTTTGGGCTTGTACCACAGAAAGAGCCAAGATTTTAAACTCTACTAAATACAAAACAAACAAACAAAAAGACTTTACATATTTATGTTCATTTAAGAAAATACTAGTAGTCATGTATTATTTTGAAATATACAGTTAATATGTTTGGAGTTATTTGAAATTTATAGTGAGAAAAGCATATGTATTTGCAGTATTGCTGTAGACAAAAAACATCTACATAACACTGTTAAATTGATTGTTTTATATCAAACAACTTTTGTAATACTCATTTTTATTATAACATTTTATAAATTTTAAGGAATATGACAAAAAAAGATATTGTAGGTATTGAAGAGGGGGTCTCTGGGAGTAGTTGGGGTACAAAAGGGAAACAAGAATGTGATTTAATTCTATTTACTTAAAATATGTTTTTAAACGTTAGCAAATTCAGACAAATTGAAATCATGTAACTTTTCTCATCATAATACAATAAAAGTTAAAAAAAATAAAAAAGTAATAAGGTACAGAGCAGTCTGGTTTCTGGTAAGTGCATTGCCCTTGGTGTGTAGTCGGGTGCCTTCTCTCTGTGTGTCTTTATGGTAGAAGAAGCTATTTTCATGTATACTAGTGTTTTCTTTGAAGTTCACTAATATTCCGAGATCTGGGACTCAAACTCATGAACTGGTACAGACTTGTGAGCCCCACTGCCAGATTGAATGGCTGGATTTCTGTAGGGTAAAGATCTAAGCTCATTTCCAAGTTTGAAAATCCACCAATCCTGGAGCTGAAAACCCACCAATCCCTGAGTTTGAAAACCACTAATCACTCATAGTGATTAGGCTGGGACCAATGATTGCCCATGCACAATCTGAGAAAGCCTGTCTGCTCTTCTTCCCTTGACCCCAGCCCCACGGAGAAAACACCAGGCTACCATGTCTCTGCATTTCCTGCAACCCTGTCCAGGGGTTCAGTTTTTGACCATAGATTCCAGCTCCTAGCTGACACTACTGGTCATCACTCCTCACTTAAGCTCTATAAACACCCCAAGGACTCAACTTCATTGATCTCCAGCCATGAGATCACTGACCATTCCCAAGAGCTGCCTCCCAATAAACTTGCCTTTATCTTTATTCATATTGAATTGGCTCATTAGGTTGGTGGAAACCTATTACCTTGGGCTCACTCCAAGCTAAGTACTTGAATTCTCAGCAATCCCTATCCTGAAAAACTCTTATCCCAAGAAACCGTATAAAGCCTGCTTCTTAATCAGTTCCTTGCTGTTTGTGTCCCAAGCAGAAGCATCTACTTGTGTCTCTCTCAACAAATCTCTACTGTAATGTTTGTTGCAAAGTGTGCCTTTGTGGCCTTTCTTGGCTCCTGACTTCCAGGATACCTTTCCCCTCAGAACTGCAACACATTCACTGTTGAACCTTTCCAGTCAAAGCTGTAACTCTTCCACTGGGGAGACCTTCACTCAGAGCTATGTAACACAAAATCCATATGTGAATTTTGGAGAAATAAGATTAGTCTAATAGTAAAGAATTACAAATTTTCTATGCATTAAGAACTTTCCTCTTTTAAAAAAATTGGATGTCTTTTAAATTTACATTTCAAATGTTATCCCCTTTCCTGGTTTCCCCTCTGCAACCCCCTATCCCCCACACACTTCTATGAGGGTGCTTGCTCCTCCACCCACCCACCCACCCAGTCCTGCCTCACTGCCTGTCTTAGTCAGGGTTTCTATTCCTGCACAAACATCATGACCATGAAGCAAGTTGGGGAGGAAAGGGTTTATTCAGCTTACACTTCCACATGGCTGTTGATCACCAGAGGAAGTCAGGACTGGAACTCAAGTGGGTCAGGAAGCAGGAGCTGATGCAGAGGCCATGGAGGGATGTTCCTTACTGGCTTGCTTCTCCTGGCTTGCTCAGCCTGCTCTCTTATAGAACCCAAGACTTCCAGCCCAGGGATGGCACTACCCCTTTGATCACTAATTGAGAAAATGCCCCACAGCTGGATCTCATGGAGGCATTTCCCCAACTGAAGCTCACTTCTCTGTGATAACTCCAGCCTGTGTCAAGTTGACACACAAAACTAGCCAGTACACTGCCTTAGCATTCCTCTACACTGGGAATCAAACCTTCACAAGACCAAGGGCCTCCCCTCCCATTGATGCCAGATAAGGCCCCTTCAGCTCCTTCAGTCCTTCCCCTAACTCTTCCACTGGGGTCCCTGTGATCAGTGTGATGGTTGGCTGTGAGCATCTGCCTCTGTATTGATCAGGATCTGGCAGAGCCTCTCAGGAGACAGCTATATCAGGCTCCTGTCAGCAAGCACTTCTTGGCATCTGCAGTAGTGTCTGGGTTTGGTGTCTGCATGTGGGATGGGTCCCCAGGTGGGGCAGTCTCTGGATGGCCTTTCCTTCAGTCTCTGCTCCACTCTTTATCCCTGTATTTCCTTTAGACAGGAGCAGTTCTGGAAAATATCATCCTGAGCGAGGTCACTCACTCGAAAAAGAACACACATGGTATGTACTCACTGATAAGTGGGTCTTAGGCAAAGAGTGTGAAATACCCACAATACAACTCACAGACCACATGAAGCTCTAGAGGAAGGAAGATCGAAGTATGGATGCTTCAGTCCTACTTAGAAGGAGGAACAAAATAAGAGAAGTTGAGGGTAGGAGGGACTTTGGAGGAAGATAAGAGGGGGAGAGGAAAAAGAGGGGGAGAATCAGTTATCGGAAGAGATGGAGATGTACAGAAGGTCAGGAAATTGAACAGAGGTTGTGTAGCAATGGGGGATGGGGAACTGGGGGTAGCAACCAGAAAAGTCCCAGGTGCCAGGAAAGCAATAGCCTCCCAGGACCCCACAGGGATGACATTAGCTGAAATATCTCACAAAGGGGAGGGAGAACCTGTCCAGGCATGACCCCCACCGGGTTGAGGAATAGGGCCACCCACCCATAACTTTCCTTTCTTGTGCCTGAAAACTACGGAGCTACTAGCTGCACTGTTAAGTTATCTGCACTCCTATAAATAACCTACTATGCACACTCCTGTACGCCATCATTATGGATGGAACTCGTTGGTTCCTCAAAACAAAGAAAGAAGTTAAAAAGAAATGAAAGTAGATGTATGACTGGTAGGAAAGGGACACTTTCCCACTGTGGGTTCTTGTTTGCTTGTTTATGTTTTGTGTTGTGTTGTGTGCTTTCAAGAAAGAAGGCTTGGTTACCACGAAGTGGTTAAGCCCTGTAAATCTATTTCATAATATCCAGTATTTCAAAATTCCAATTTGTTTTCTATTGATTTGCCAGCAAAAAAAAAGAGACCATTCTATATAAACATAGGAAGCCTTTCATGCTTGGGAAACTTGGCACTTCGTTCATATTCTGAACAATCATACTCGAGGAGATCAGTTGCTTGACTTTTAGAACCCTTCAATAATGAGTGAAATAGACAGAAAACTAAAATTCCACCATGATTTGTTTTTTTGTTTTTTGTTTTTTTTTAAAAAACTAGTTTAAATGCAATTTCTGATATTGTGAATGCAAAAGGAGGAGATATAAAGGCCTGCTCTTGCATTAACAGGTGGTTTCCAGATGAGCTCCCACAACTCCATGCTCCTTCAATCTGTCTTGCACATTGATGAATATACTACTGACCCCCACGTTTCTGAGCCACCCACTTCCTTATGAAGTTTGAAGGAAACTACCCTTTTAGTAAGAGTACATTTGCTTAAGCTAATGAAGTCAAGGCCACTGGAAGGATGAGAAGGCCAAGGACACAGGCAGAATGAATGGAGGACTCTAAAGATGACTGACCACATCATAGTAGGATTTTAGAGTAGCTGAATACTCCACTGAGTCAGGTATCTACTTCCCTGGCCTAAAATCTTCTTCCTTAGCCATTTATTTGGGATGGAGTATGTAGGATAAAGAAATAGATGCATACAGACTCTATTCTGATATATTGGTCTAGGGAATAATTTATCCAAGTAGCTTGAAAGCCATTATCACCAGGACCTGAGAGATCAAAGCTCAGAATAAATGCTGGAGGGGAAAGGTAATTAAAGATGTACCTGGGTTCTGCTAAGAGCAGAGTGAAGGAGGAAACATGGTCTTGGGAGCAGGGTGGTGGTAAGGGAGGACAGGGGACAGAGAGGGAGACATTCAGGGGTAACCCAGCTGAACAGGTTGTATTTTCACCACACCTTAGTGACAGACAGAGCATATAGTTATGTTTTTTGTTTGCTTGTTTGTTTTTGTTTTTGTTTCCTTTATTTGTTTTGCTATGGAATTAAAATTTGAGAAAAGCAGTGTGACTGCCCAAATGGAGTTGGCATAGGATTCCTGTCTCAGCTCCTCCCCTCTTCCCTCCCCGTTTCCTCTTTTCACATTATGAAAATATTGAACTATCAACGGTTTACTTAATAGGATTAAGAGCCATAAATTGAAGCGTCACTCCCTTCCCTTTAAAATCTATTGGAAACGTAAATCTTGTAATGTAACTACAGTGGAATTCCCATAGGTATTTGCCAAGCATGCAGATTCAGACCGAGTTCACAGGAGCTCATCAATAGAGTTTCTATCAGTAGGTGTGAGAAAGGGGGCTGTAAAGCAGGCATGCCCTTTAGCGCTGTATCTTAAAGCTTAGCGTCAGAATCACAAAGCCTTTCTTTAGTGACCTTTGAAATAAGAGCTTGTCTTAGCTGCCTTACATTCACTACTTGTTCACTTTCAACTCTTACATCACTCACGATAAAAAGCGGCAGTGTGCCTGGAATACTGTTTGTAGGTAACAGCATCTGACTGTGTTATACGGTGCTCATGCGCACATAGTGATCATAGATTTTACCAGACACAAATCTTGCAGAAAACACGACAAACCTATATGCTTCTTTGTTTGTTTGTTTGTTTATTTAAACCTTTCTGACTAAGTTCTATGATTTCCCTGACAAGTCAGCTTGCACTTTGTGTCTTTTATTATGGAAACTTTAAATGTCCTTGTTTTACAAATTTGCAATGTCTTCAACAGATTCTGCTGTAGTCACTGAAGATGACGATCCCATTTTCTTTTCACATATATCCGTTAAAAACTCAGTGTCAAATGGGAGCGGATTCTAAGGCTACATGGGTAACTATTTTCCTTTAACATCTTCACTGTAATTCCCTGTGTAATGCTATCAAAATGAGTAAAGCCGAACCCTTCATTCCACACATAATGGAGCACTGTTACTCAACTACTTTCTGTTTGGGGGTTGAGGCTGATGTAAACTATCACAACTAGAGAGAAAATGATATTCACATATTAATCACTGCCAGATGTGGGAATGTGTGCCTTCAAGTTTCATTTTATAGATTTTGCTTGTTCCAGTATATTTTTTATTTGCCTTCTAAATGAATTCTTTGGGTAATGGGATAATGAATCTAAACGCATTAAATTTCCAACAGATTCAAAATTTAATAAAATATGCATATGAGCTCCATCTCAGAATCCCAAAACAAAGTCAAAGATTGTTCCACAATGAATGCAGTCCAAGTTTCAAAGACATTTCCAGGATGGAAGAATGTCATATTGTACATCTTTACATATTTCCTATCATTCACTCACATGAATGACTTTATGGAAAATACACGGGAGAAAGAAAATTGAATGTCACAATGGTTAGGAAAAGTACTTGCAGCATGAATCAAAGTGAAGAGACATGTGACATCTGTGGTCCTTAGGGCCTGGATTACAAGTCTTGTGTTAAATACTGACTGTGGATATATTAACTTTCCCAAGTAGAGGCTAGGAGACCATCATATTCATGCAGCTTGAGTGCAGGGATTCTTGGCCTCCAGCCTGAGGTGGACATTCAGCATTGGCTCCAAAGACTTTAACTTCTGCATATTCTACGAATCACTGTGTGTGTGTGTGTGTGTGTGTGTGTGTGTGTGTGTGT
>JADRCD010213874.1:4689-38533 GCA_019843815.1 Montemys delectorum
GTTGTGTCTGTGTGTATGTATGTGTATATGTGTGTGTACGTGTGTGTGTTGTGTGTGTGTGTGTGTGTGTGTGTGTGTGTTTCGAGAGTTTGTATATGGTCCAAAAGATTGCCCTAATTGTGTGTGTAGGTCAGCTGTCCTCTATATTGTCCCCCATCTTGTTCTTTGAGACAGAGTCTTTCACTAAGCCTGGGGCTCACCAGTGAGATCCGGAGATCCACCTGTATCTTTTTCCCTAGAATCAGGGTTATAGATGTGTCCTGTTGCACCAGGCCTTTACATGGGTGCTACAGATTTAGATTATTGCCTTAGGGTTGTACAGGATATGGGACCATTTCTCCAGTGCGTTCCTCTTGATTTCATGATCTCCTACATAGCATCAGTTGGAAAGAGACCATAGCCCTTGAGTTCGGTGATTGAAAAGTACAGCCTGTCATTTGGGGAAAAATTTTAAATATATAATTAAAAGTTATCCCAGGGGCTAGAAAGATGGCTCAGTAAAGTGCTCACTGCCAAAACTTGAGGGCCTGAGTTTAAATCCCTAGCACTCATCTTAAAAAAAATACAAAATCCAGAAACAGCAGCTTTTACTGTAATCCAATCACTGAGGTGCTGAGACAGGAGGATTGCTGGGGCTCTCTAGTCTGTTAGTCTGGGTGAATAATCTGTGAGCTCCAGGTTCAGGAAAGACCAACTCAAAATATAAGATGGGTGGCAATTGAAGAAGACTTTATATACTGACCTCTGCCCCAAGACACACACATGCACAGGCACAGGCTCAGGCACAGGCACACTTACTTTACATAGACATAAAGGATTAGAGACATTACAACTTTTGTTGCAAAACGTCACTGTATTTAGAAGAAGTGGCACCCAGTGCCCATCCTGCAGCAAGAGAATATACTCCCTCCTCACCCTGTTCCCTGTCACTAAACAAGCATTTGCCTGAGCTAGAGGGATATTTGACTGCTCAGGGACAATGCCAGCATTTAACGTGGGGAGACTTTGTGGGTTTGTCATCTTGCCACCGGTTTGCTTCTGAAGAACACCTTCTCTCTTGCCTGCATCATACGGTTCTGTTGCTCCAGATCTAAGTTTCTGTCTCTTACTTGTGAGGGGTCATTATTGTTTGTTTGTTTGTTTGTTTGTTTGTTTGTTTGTTTTGTAATGGTTCAGAAATAGCCACAGAGTGACTCCATGAAATGACTGTAAACATGGCTGGGTATTGTGGTGACACTGTGTAATCAAGAGTCCTAACAACACATTTCTGAGAGAAATATGGTAGAGGAGAGCCTTTATATTTTGACAGCTGAAGAGCTGAAGGGTGCATGGTAGAACTTATACTTCAGTCATGGAGCAAGTCAGGTGATGCTTTGGTCTGTGCCCCCATGAACATGGCCCAGGAATCTGGATATGACTTCAGGAGAGTCAATAGCAGTGATGTGGGTGTAGTGGCTATTCCTGGTTGTCAACTTGACTACATCTGAAATGAATTACAATCCAGAATTAGAAGGCTCACCTGTGGCCCTAATCTGGAGTCTGAGAGATACAAGTTTCTGACCTGAATCTTGGCATGGAGACCTTGAGGAATAGTGGCTACGAATCCCATAGGATTAACATAGAAAGCTCTGAGTTCAAGGTCATCCGGGGTTAAAGGTGTGGTGGCACACACCTTTAACCTGGGCCACACTTTTTGCTGGAGACGAATATAAGGACATTGAAAGAAGGAAAGCTCGCTCTGCTTCGCCTGCTTGCCTTGTGGGACTGAGCAATTGCTGGATCCTTGGACTTCCATTCACAGCTGCTGCCGCGACTGTTGTTGGGAGTTGATTGTTGGGAGTTAGACTACAAACTGTAAGTCATCAATAAATCCCTTTACTACATAGAGACTAAGTTCTGTGACTCTAGAAGAACCCTAACTAAGACAGTGGGTGTGCAAATAAGGGGTACTGGCTACTAGGTGACCCCAGCAGGTTACAGAGAAGCTAAGGTTTGGCCAGACCAAGAAGGATGAGTTAAATGCAACAAAGCCTTGATAGGCCAACATCATCACAGAAACACATGTGAGCCTGAGGGAGTGCTGGTTGGACAATACATCTTTGAAATCTTAGTCTTAAAGAGCAAAGGAGAAAAGTTAATCCTGCCCTGGTCCGTACTACCCAGGAAGCCTTCAGACTGGCAGGAGGGTAAGGTCAGCTTGAGTAGTCACAGGGGGCAACACACCCCTTCCATGGGCCTGTCCTCATTCTGTTGCACGGTTTAGGCTTGGGTCTTGGCAGTGCCCTTCAAAATGAAGTTAAAAGACCTCACCCACACCCACCTCAGAGCTGCAACATCTGAGGAATCGAGATCTCCTGGAAGTCAAGTCTAAGGTAATCAATACCCAGAGGCTAGCAGGCTTCGAGGCCAAGGCTTAAGGTGACCTCTGCCAGCGGCAGGTGGGAGGGTGGAAAAGCCAAGTATAGACTTGAGAGCCTTTGGGCATGAGTTTCTCTGCTCTGTTCATTAGACAGTTGCTGGCTTTCCTGTTATCTATGCATATGTCTCTGGGAAGTTAATTGGACTATCAGCAGTAATTTAGAACTTTTATAAGTAAAATTGCTTTTAGTTTCTCAGGAAAACCCCATGGAATGCCCTGTGATGCTCACAGGCCTTCTCCATGGAACAGTGTGACCCAGGCCAGCAGCTCAGGCTGCGGCTCTCCCCTGGGTGGGCATGTATGAAGATGCTTTGGGTACTAACTTGCAGCCCAAGGGTGGGCTCTTGAACATTTTTTGGAAGAGTGTCATTCCAAACAGGCAGAGTCAGGTAATATTGGGTCCATATTAGTCAAAGACAAGGAACCAAAGTCAAGGGTCCCGGGCTACTCCGCTGCCTCAGCTGTCCACTCTGGTCTACTTTGCATTCTTGATTCCTTTATAACTTTGACTCCAGTTAGGTCTCCTTAACCTCCACTGATGTCCTTAATGTACTCACACTAGCATGTGGGAGCCAAGGTGCAGAAGGAGTCCATGGACATGAGGGTCCTACAAGTAGTAATCTTCAGAGCAGAGACTCCAGCTACATATGAGGGTCTCAACATGCTGTGAGCTAGAGTGCACCCCAGCTGAAGTGAGGGGTCCCATTTATTTCTTTTTCAGTTCCTTGCTGAAGACAGTCTCATAGTCTCATAAGTAAGTACACACACACACACACACACACACACACACACACACATATATACACACACACATATACACACACATGCTCACACGCATACATGCATGCATACACAAACATGTCAACATATCACACAGGCTCACAGATACATACACCAGTGCACACATACATACACACATAGGCACACACAAACATATACACATAGGCACACACATATACACACACATGCACATAATCATATACACACAGGCACATATACACATACCATACATCTATTACACAGGCACACACATATACTATACATGCACAAACAGGCACACACACAGCCACACACACACACACACACATGCACACATACACATAATATACCTACATGTGCACATGCACAGATACACACACATATACACAGTGAACATACATGTGAACACACAAACATGCACATAAACACATGCATATTCACACATACAGACCTGCATACACACTATGCAAAGGCACAGACATACAGGCACACACACACACACACCTGGACATGCACATATACATAAACATATACATACACACACACATTTATGTACACACACACTAATGACTACAGAAAAAGCTCTCAGACAGTGAAATCAATTAACCGCCTTCCATCCAAAGAAGAAGCTCACAAATGACCATTGAAGAAATAAAACAAGGAGCCTAAGGATGCTGGTTCTTTGTCAGCCGTGTGCTTGTTAGCTGTACTTTGTTTTCTTAAAGATGGATAAAGAAGGTAGGTGTAGCAATGCATGCTAGTGCTCCAGACACAAGCAAGGTGGAGACAGGAAGAGTGGGAGTTTGAAGCAAGCCTAAATTATAAAATAAGACTCAAAGATACTAGGTTTTAAAAGGACATCCTGAGTTTTTTTCTTTGTGAAATGTTCTTTGAAGTAGTCGGGAGTTGGGTAAAAACACGAGAATGATGGGCCACAGTCAGGAGGAAGGCTTGTTAAGAAGAGGAATTAAAATCCAGGGTGGAAGCTTTCCTTGAGAGGTCTAATCAGAAGTAGGAAGAGCTGCTTGTTTGAGCTCGGGAGACACTGACCATTGCCCTCAAACTACCAGCCCAGTCCACCCATGTCCTACACACATCAGAAGTTCACAGACCCCACCGAGGGTGGCTCTGATAGTCACATTTTCTCTCCCAACTCAGCTCATTCACTGTTGATTTTTGGTTTAATTTAGGTCAGCTAGCCTCACTTACCTTATAATGAGAAAGGAAATGCCTTCAATAATAAGAGAGTTACCCAATTGAACTTGTGCCTACTCGAATTCCTTTATACTAATTATGTACCTGTAAAACTTGTGCCTGAAACAGGAGCTCACCACTACTTGTATTCTTTATACATGATGAAATTGATAAAACTTCTGGATACTTTGCGATAAAATATTTCTCCTTGAAGAACGTTAAATATAAAACAGTAGCTAAGTGAGGTGGTGAGCATTGAAGTCTAGCAAAATGAGGCCCACAGCATTCAGTGTTGAGCTCTGGCCATGTTAGGTCTCCCAGCTGCCTTTGTGGCATATTTGGGCTGGACTGGATATGGGTGTCATCTTGTTGATCCCCCGGAAGAGAGGCTGGGCTAGGCTAAGGCAAACTCTGCTCCTTTTTCTCCTTGTGTGATTTGGCTTCCTTCCTACTCTGCCCCCTGTTTCTTGGCTCACCCTTTGCAACTATGTGATCACGGTCATTGTCTCTTGGAGACAGCAATGCTCAGTGTAGGCTGTAGGATTGAGATTTCAAACAGAGCTTCTAGGAAAATGGTCCTGACATGAGACGTCTGGACCTCAGTGCCCCGGCTTTGGGTCTCTGCAGCCACAGATGCATCTTGTGTAGATGTTCTGAGATGCTGAGCCCCTTGTTTATTTCTGTCTTTGTCCAAGAGTCCTGATCAAAATACAACATGGGTATTTGGACAGTCTAGTTACTGTTCGTAAAGAATTCATCCCCAGATAAGAAGCCATGAGAAGGAATTCTGTCCATATGTTCCCTGCTGTGAGTCCCAGGGTTCCAGGGGCACCATGTGACCATGCTTGATTCTTTTAAATCCCTGTGCCTTAGCGAATGTTCTCCCAGTTCCTTAAGCCCTGTGCAGTTCCCAATCCCAGGCCCCTGAAGCACAGACTTTCTTCCTTCCCATGTTCCCTTGCCTGCAGGCTTGCCCAGTCTGTTATTTACAAAGGCACTTCCTAGACCTGTCCTACCCCCTTCTACCTTCTTTTCCTAGAATAAAGCAGGACTCAGCTTACTGTTGAATGGATGCTTTTGTTTTAAAACAAAAACAGTCTCCAAGGTCATTGAGAAAATTCTGAGTATCAGAATTTGGTGGTAGACCTTGTGGTGGGAAGTGCTCTGCCTGCTTCCTAACCCAGGCAGATCTCATGGTCCTACTTGATGGGAATGGCAGCAGGACGACTGGTGACTTTTCCTATTCATTGTTCCTTGGGTCTCGAGATAGGCTCTGAACTTGCATTCAAGACATGCAAATGAAAAGAGATTTGAAGAAATATTCTAATGCACATGCTACCTTGACTCAGCAGAGCCTAAACACAAGGGATCATTCTGGGCAGGTTGGTTGCAAATGGTCTTCATCCACCCTTGGCTGCTGTCCAGAGCCTACTTTCTAATCTCTCTGGGATAGCCCTGTTTCCCCTCACTCAGTAGATAATGTCTCCTGTCTCAAACCATGACTTTGGGGAAATCATTCGTACCCAAAGACTGGCTCATCCCTGCCTGGGCCTGTTTCCCAGTTACAGGAAGTTCTCAAGATGTAGGAGCTGTGTACACATTCAGACCTAAGGAGGTCTGGGTTAGACTCACTCTAGGGCTGCAGCTCTTCCTCTCTGCATTGAAGATACCTGATACCTGAGATGTGGCCTGGTTCACCTGTTAGGTTTTTTTTTTTTTTAACTTACTTGCTTATTTATTTGATTTTGTGCATGTGTGTGTAGGCATGTATGTGGTGTGTATGTGTGTTCATGTGGATATCATTGGTCATTCAGGAGTCATTCTTCAGGCACTGTCCAATTTTTTCTCATGGGTGCTCTGACTGGCCTGGAATGCACACAGTAGGCTAATCTGGCCACCCACTAAGGTCTAGGCATCCTCCCATCTCTGCTTTCCCAGTTTTGAGAGTCAAGTGTGTGCCACCCTTCTCACACTGCTGTATATATTTTAGGAGCCTTCTACAGTAGTAGGTTTCCATTCGTTCTTAAAACCCATTTCTCTTCATTGTTGAGATTATAATTATATCCTCCCTTCCCCTTCCTCTCTCCAAACCTCTTCTATGTTTTTACAAAAGGCCTTTTGGGTTGGGTGTGGTAGTGCTCACCTTCCAGCAGTAGGGAGACGAAAGTGGGAGGACCTCTGTGATTCTGAGCATGGCCTGGTCTACACAGTAAGTTCGAGAATAGCCAGGACTATGTAGAGAGACCATGTGTAAAATTAAACTCAAATAAATAAAGGCCTTTAGTGTTTTATAGTTCACTTTCTCTACCCCATATTACCTCCCTCCTTTACGCTGCCCTCCTGACTTCTTCCCCCTTCATCCTTCTAGTTCCTCCACTGTCTCTTTATAAAACCATACTCTATTTACCCTCTCTTGGAAGATACCTTCCTCTCTTCTGATCCTTTATTGTCTTCCTGACTTCCGTAATTATTCTGATTTCTAAAGCTTAAGACCTCATGTCTACACATAAGAGAAAGCATGCCATGTTTGTCCTTTGGGTTAGGATTTCCTCATTCAGGATGATCCTGTCTCCATATTACCTGCAAATTTCATGGCTTCATTTCTTACAACAACGGAGTAAGATTCCATGGTGTGAACACTCCTTATTTTCATTATTCATCCATCGGTTGAAGGACATCTGGGCCTTTTCTAGTTTCTGAATATTATGGGTAGAGTAACAGTTACCTGAGATGAGACAGCATCTCTCTGGTAAGATGTAGACTCCTTTGGCTCTATGCCCAGAGTGGTGTAGCTGGATCTTGTGACGTACCTATTTCCAGCTTTCTGAGGAAGCTCCACACTGATTGTCATAGTGGCTGAAGGAGTTTGCATTCCCACTTACAAAGGAGGAGTGTTTCCAGTTCCCTGCATCTGCTCCAGCACGAGCTGCCATTTGCCTTACCGATCTTGTCTATTATGATGGGGGCAAGATAAAATCTGGAAATAGTTTTAATTTGCATTTCCCTGGTGGCTTGGGATGTCAGCCATTTTCTCTCTGCACTTGCCTTTCATCATTTGAGAACTCTCTGTTTAGACCTCTACCCCATTTTTAATTGGGTTATTTGTTTCCTTGAGGTTCAGATTTTTTAGTGCTTTATATAGTCTAGATACCAACCCTCTATCAGATGTATGATGGGTCAAGTATTTGTTTTCCTGCTTTATGGGCTGCCACTTTGCTCAAATGCACAGCTTTTAACACAGGTGTTGAGGATCAAACTCAGGTCTTCATGCTCGCATAGCAAGCACATTACTGAACTATCTCCTAGCCTCAAACTCTGTGTGTGTGTGTGTGTGTGTGTGTGTGTGCGCGTGCGCGTGCGTGTGCGTGTGTGTGTGTGTGCGTGTGCGTGTGTGTGCGTGTGTGTGTGCGTGTGTATGTGTGTGCGCGTGTGTGTGCGTGTGTGTGTGTGCATGTGTGTGTGTGCGCATGTGTGTGTGTGCGCGCGCGCGAGTGTGTGTGTGCACGCGTGCACGTGTGTGTGTGTGTGTGTGTGTGTGCATGTGTGTGTGTGCGCATGTGTGTGTGTGCGCGCACGAGTGTGTGTGTGCACGCGTGCACGTGTGTGTGTGTGTGTGTGTGTGTGTGTGTGTGTGTGTGTGTAGGGGATGCTTACTCTGTCATTCAGGCTGGCTTGGTCTTTTTGGTGATCTTCCTGCCTTAGCCTCCCAAGTGCTGGGCCTGCCATGCTTCCAGAATCTCTCATTAAGGCTCTGCCTACAGCCCCAGCTTGTTCTGCCTGTTACCTGCTGCCTGCTGTCAGTGAATCCAGGCTTGTTGGCTCTTTGGTACTTTTTCTGCTGGTTTCTTAAAAGCCCGCATCTCTTCTTTCTATTAAAACATCTTAAGGTCATCCTTATGGGCCAAAGAGGTATGAGACAGATGTAAAGATACTGGTTAGCAAGTTGCCAATGGTTAGCAAGCCTTCACTTGGATTAAAAAGCATACTTATTAGATATAGAATTGATTAAACAAGAGCAATAGTTCTTAAGCCAGAGTGAAGACTCTGAGAGAGAATGTCCCTCAGAGAAGATAACCCTGCCCAGTACCTTTGCATCAAGTTCTTCCAGCAACATCTCGAGGCTTCAGGCTTGCCACTCTGAGGCTGTACTATTTCTATTTCTCTTTTATTTTACATTTGCTGCTAAACTTCCATTAAATAGAATCTGTGTGCTTTAGGTACAGAGCTCATATTATCCCTCACCTCAGAGTGGCATCATTAATTCATGGTAAATGTCAAGCGATTTTATTCTTCCGAGGCATGTAACCGGTCCACGCAGAAACTGCTCCACAACTTCACAAAAGCATCAAATTAATCTATTAAAATATCACACTCAAATTACAGTGGCGTTGTGTGTCTATTCTACCTCAGAATTCATAGCCCATTACTCCAATTAGGAAGGTTTAATTGCCAAACGGCACAAGTGAAGCAAGCATGAGTCACTGCCAATAGTTCTGCCTGGAAGCCGTCAGCTAATGGTTTTGTAACCTGTGTAAACTTGATATGGCCTTCCTTTACAGAGCTAGCTAGCCCACGTCAGTCGGATAGTATTTCTGCTCATGTACACAGAGCTTTGTGTGGGGCTACATTCACCCTACAACAGGGAGGGTGCTTTAAGCCGCTCAGTGAGTGAGGTTTCGGGAGCAGATAGGATCGAGCGTGACCGTCACCCAACAGAAGTGCACTTAAGCCGATCAATACATAATGATTCATAACCTCTGAAGTTATGATAATCAGAGATTAAGGGGACAGCAGAGCCCAGCATCTGGGACAAAGCATTTCTCATTGCTCATGTATCTATCACATCTGTCTGGCTTTATCTCATTCTCCTCCATTTTACCGTCTTGCGCTACAATCTAGCATAAATGAATTATTCTGGGCTGAGGCGAGTTGAACAAATTGAGAGGCCTCACTGAGCTCTGGATCTCATTGTCTTACTGTGCTCTGGTGTACATGCTATTGGCTATAAGGACCTCAAGACCACAGTGCCTGAGATGAGGTGGGGAGAGCTCAGAGTGGACTTGCGGTGTGCCTCTATGTAACAGAGCCAAGAGTGTCCCTGCTCTCACCTGCTGTGTCCCCAGGGTGAACCATGGGCTTTCATATTTCCTTGGTGTTTTGTTGACTTTTCCTGACCTGATGTCTCTTTACACTAGATAGTGCCACAATGGCAGACTAAGAAAATTATTCCACCTGAGTCTATCTTCATGGTCCAAAGAGTTTAACTGAGTTATGGAAGCATGGGTGAGGGGTTACTTAGAAAAGCATGGGCGAATATATACTTTTAGGAGCACAAATTACATACAGCTGAACATACCACCTGCACATCACTTAGCTGTTTATGTATCCTGAGGAGGAGGGGGCCTTGATGCCTAGCCAGGCCCTTACACTCTTCATGACGGATCACTAATGGCCTTAAACTTGAGGGTCTCCTGGGGGGAATCACAGCTGCTCTGATTTCCAGATGGCAATTTCTGGTCGTGTCGTGTCCAGAGGACCAGACCGAGTTCCACAACACTTGGTGAACTCGGCTGGTTCGTTAGATGGGCACTGTTGATATGCACTTTACACGGGAGGCCCCCTTCTCTCCATCAATATTAATTCTTGTGTTACCCTCTGCAGCAGGAACAAGCAGAGTGAGAGAAAGATGTACATCAACATGGCAGGCACACAAACAGCACCCAAACTAAATACTTTTGTTTCCTTTGCAACATTTTATATAAAGGTATTTATGTATTTTTTCTTTTCTCAAATATGTTTTATTAGACGTTGAATTTGCTTTCCAGTTTGAAGAATCAAAGGCTATCTTAGCTTAAAATAGCTTCTCAGAACACAAACACTTAATTCAGCGAAAATTCTGCTTAGTTTAGCTAAAGAGGGCTCCGTAGCCGAAGCCGAACGTCCTTTGTGCTGCCGAGAGAGAGGTGGTAGGAGGATTTTCCGTTGATCCTTTTGCAGAGCATAAATGTTCCTTTGCGCAAAAAGGAGGTTGCCCAGAGTGTGGGTTGCTAGGAAGCAGGTTGATAGCCACATTCCTGTGGAGCTGACACTTAATGCTTCCTGTCTTCAGTGTGTGGGCTAGCAGGCCACGGGCAGGTAATAAGGACAAGAGAAGTCCCCTCAGCCCCATTCACTGGTAAAGGTGAGCATAAAGAAGAATGCTGGCCCAGCACAGCCTCGCAGTGTGCCTTGATAAAGTGGCCCTGGCAAAACTGAAACCAGTACACTTGTTGAGCCTGCTAGAGACACAGAGAGCCA
The DNA here is from genome assembly GCA_019843815.1 of Montemys delectorum. Taxonomy (NCBI): domain Eukaryota; kingdom Metazoa; phylum Chordata; class Mammalia; order Rodentia; family Muridae; genus Montemys; species Montemys delectorum. Next base: position 15,359 of record JADRCD010213874.1, read on the forward strand.
CAAAGGCCCCAACGTGAAGGCACAGGGAAACCGGGAGATATTACACGGCAGTGGCAGTGGCAGTGGGGGAGGGATCTGTGCCCACTTCCTAGGACGACAATCAGATACCCACCTTCACTGAAGTCCATGCCCTTCCTCCAGCATGGGGAGTATCGCATCTACAACGCTATCTCATTGTGACTCCCAGGCAAGGAGAAAGGTGAGCACCAAGCATTTCACCATTGTCTAACACCAGAAACTATCAAACAGGGTCCACCTGTAACTGCAAGCCACAGTGGTATATGTGTGACTGGCCTCTCTCTGTGTCAAGAATGGCCTCATTTTTAACTATGTGTACCAGTGCATATCTCTGTGTGAGGATGCGCACATGATCGCATGTACCCATAGAGGACAGAAGAGGAAGTCAGACCCTCTTGGAGCTAGAGTTCCAGGTGGTTGTGACAGGTGCCAGGCAGGAAAGTAACTCTGGTCTTCTAAGAGGACAACTTGTGATCTGTCCTATTTGGCTTCCTATGACTATGATAAAACACTGTGACCCAAGGTAACTCAAGAGTAAAGGGGTTATTCCTCTTATGCATCCCCATCACAGTGCATCATTGAGGGAAGCCAGGGCAGAAACTTGAGGCAAGAATTGGGTCCCAGGAACTGAGACACAGATGCCATAGAAGAGAGCTGCTCACTGCCTGGCTCCTTCTGGCTTGTTCATTCTGCTTTCTTATACCACTCAGGACCACCACTGCCCAGGGATGGCACCACTCACAATTAGGAAATGCCCCATAGACTTACTTTCAGGTAATCTGATGTAGACAATTCCTATCTGAGATCCCCTCTTTCTTGTGTCAACTCTAGCTAGCTTAGAGCTGAATAAAGAAATGAGTCTAACAAGCGAGCATGTGTTCTTTACTGCTGAGCCATCTCTCTATTTCCACCCCGCCTTTCTTGTCTTAATTTTTTTTTAAGTTCTTTAAATGTGCTTTCATTTCTTGTTTTCTGGGCCCTAAAAAATATAGGAGACGGCTCCAGTTTGGTGTCCTTGGCTTGACTCTGAGTACTTCCTGTGTCTCAGCTTAGCCCTGAGAGACACTCAGCTATTTTCCAGGTGACATCCACAGTTCAAGGCATGTGTGTGGGTTCTTGTTGTTATTTATCACTGGCCAATGATGAGGAAATGCTCTGTTGTATGGTTCTTACAGTGTAGCTCATTAGGGTTCTGTGACTTCGTTCTCATTGTGGAGTATCTGGCATTTAGCCTGCAGTGTACTCCACTGCTGCCGATGGTCCAAGGCCTCTCAGGGACCCTCTTAGAGCAAGTCATTTGAACAATGCTTACCTGCTGTGAGTTGTGGTCCAAACTGTTCAAGCCATACAAATGCAAAGCCATACAAAGGACCTTTAGTTCTGCTCTTTGGGATGATGAAAGGCTGCCCATCAGTCTGGCTGAGTGGGTAAAGCCCAGGACTAAAGGCCTACGCCCAGTGACATGGCTGGGTGGGATGTTTTCTGTCCACAGATTTCTCTTACTTCCTAGTCTATACAGTAAGGTAATGTGTGTGAGACAGACAAGAGGCATAGAATAAATGGATTACAATTGTTCTTCCATTTCTGCTCACAGCCTAAGCTCCTAAGCTGCTTCCATTCACCCTTCTAGCTTCGGGTTCCATGGAAACCAATACTTAAGGTGATCATGTTAACTCTTCACCTTGCAGATCAGCTCTCTGTCCCCACCCACCCAGTGACTCTGTCCTATGACATATTGATGGTGCCTACAAAACACAAGGTTATCTTATCAGTTGTGGTGAATAAGAAGAGAGGAAGAAAGGAAGAAAGACAAGAAGTCGGTGCTCATAAAGCTTTAATAACTAACGAGGCTTCTTCTGGGAGCTACTGCCGCATGCTGTGGGCCATGGATTGGACATGGTACGCAAGAGCTAACCATAGAGAGGGACAGGCAAGCTTCATTCCAAGGTGGCAGTTAACAGTCTTTTTAAATTAGAGGCACAGGGTGTGCCTGTGACCTCTGTACCCCTTCCCCAGTTAAGCAACATTAAATTTAAGACAATAGACTGGTTCGTTACCATGGACAATAAATAACATTCAACAGTTTCCTAGAATATTTGAACCCTCTTAGGAGTACTTATTGTAGCCATGCTTTAGGCTACCTTGGTGGTTGTGGGTTCTAAAACAGGTCTCCAAGGTCTCCAGGGTCTCCAAGGTCTCCAGGGTCTCCAGGGTCTCCAGGGTCTCTAGGGTCTCCAGGGTCCCCAAGGTCTCCAGGGTCTCCAAGATCTCACTCTGTGGAGATCTGTTTGCTTTGAACTCTGAATGCTGTCAGGGAACTGTTCTGATTGTAAAATTGAATGTTCTGAGGGAGACTGATCCTATTACTGAGCCCTTGGTCTCATTTTCATGAGGAGGTGGAATTCTGCAAAAATGGCCTTGTCAGGTACTTAGACTGTTTCTAATTAGAATTGAAATTGCTTCTAATGTCAGTTCTAAAGAGTGTGCGGTGGAGGATCACTTCCTGAAGAAGTGAATACAAGGCTCATGCATGGACAGCTGAGTGTGGAGCTTCTGATTTCTAGGAAGTACAGGAAACAGGGGTAGAAGGGGTGGTGGCTTGTATGGCATTTATGGGTTAGGTCAGTTCCTATGATTTAATAAGCTGGTCAGGAATTAACCTAACCAGGCTGGGTGGGATGACCCAGTGGCTAAACACTATGTGCCCAAGCATGAGGACTATTTTGAATCTTCAATTATCACTCAGAAAGCCAGACATCAGCATGGGCACTTGTAACTCTAATGCTGGAGGGTTGAGGTAGAGACAGAGGATCAGTGGAGCTTGCTGGCAACCAAGCTAACAGAAATACTAGATTCAGTGAATGACTCTCAAGGGAATGAGACAGAGAGTGATCGAGAAACCAAAAAATTCCTCTGGCCTCCATCGTTCACACACATGTGGTTGGACACACACAGCCGACATGCACGCGCGCGCACACACACACACACACACACACACACACACACACACACACACATTCTCTTAGAAACACCCTGCACTGTCTGTCCTCTTCTTTGCTCTGCATACCAACAACAACCTTCACCTCACTTTGCTCATCTTGTGACAGAATCACTTGCTTGCTGAAAGATTATTTCATTCAAGCATCTCTTTAACAGCCCTGATCATAAGTATCATCATCATAGTTTCTATTGCTGTGATAAAACACTGCAATCAAAAGAAACTTGAGGAGGGAAAGGTTTATTTCAGCTTACAGTTCCCCACCATAGTTCAGTGTTGAAAGAAGTCAGAGCAGAAACTCAAAGCAGGAACACAGGCTCCAGAACACAGGCAGGAGCTGTAACAGACACCGTGGAGGGATGTTGCTTACTGGCTTGCTCCTCATGGCTTGCTCAGCCTTCTTTCTTTTACCATCTAGGACCACCTACGTTGGGTGGCACCATCCCCTGTGAGATGGGCCCACCCACATCAACAATTAATCAAGGAGATTCCACACAGGCCAATCTGATAGTTCATTCTTTAAATTGAGGATCCCTCTTCTAAATGAATCTAGCTAACTGTTAGGTTGATATGAAAATTAGCAGGCACCCGTATCTTTAAGAAACACAGAGGAAGAGTACAGAGTCTTTCCTATAGGAATGTTGCATTCTGGGTCACTACTGTCCTTTCTGACCAAGTGGTGATAGTACAATAAAACTGGTTAATTTATGCCACAAAAGTCTGAAAAGTGAGCAAGAAATGTTTGAATCTATTGCTTAACTAGAGCAGCATCAACCTGCTGAACTAGTTTATCAAGGCCATTAAGCCTCCTGCAGCTTAGGGCCACTTGGATAAACCAACTAACACAGTGACTGTCTACACTACCATCAGGAGAGAAATTAATGATGGGAAAAGTGGTTTGACTGCGTGTGTGTGTGTCTGTTCGTATATCTGTCTGTCTACCAGTGTGTTTGTATGTGTGTATATGTGTATTTCTGCCAGTTAGTGAGTTTGTGTCTGTGTGTCTATGTATCTATTTATCTGTCTATGTGTCATTCTGTCTATGGGCTTCTACGAGATGCAGATGCAAAGGGGAAGAGGAGAATTTTAACATGATGAACACAACAGGAATGTAGTTGCTAGGAGGCAACTTCAGGCAAGGCAACTTTACCCCAATGTGGTCATTGTCGAACCAGAATTAAAAAGTAAACTTTTGTGTATATTGTAGATATTTACATGATCAGCCTAGACAAATGCTTGGCATCAACCACTGTGAATTTTACCGTAAATATATTAACATATATCAGAGGTCTGCTTATTTCAAACTATTAGTATGATTTTTATTGTTTGATGATAACATTATTCAGAGTATGAGAATGGGTGTTTACAATTGCATCTAATTGTAAAATATAATTCATATCATATTTAAAATATACACAGTTGAGTTTTTGGGAAATCTACAATAAAAATAAAGGAGAGAAACTCAGTGCTTTTCACAGAAGCCATGTTGATAAGACCCAGAGTCACTGCAGCAAATCATAACCAGGAATAAGAAGGAGCTGTGGTCTGAAGTACACTGCTCAGAATCGAGGCTTTGTGACATCTCCAGGGGCTCAGATTCTTCTCCTGGCTATGCTTGATACCTGCACCATCATGGAACCCCATGGGGGCAAATGGAGGTACAGACTAAGATGGGATGAGTGGGAGATGGTGGTGATCCATTGTTTATAAGTGTGTGTGTGTGTGTGTGTGTGTGTGTGTGTGTGTATCTGGGTGTGTTTGTGTGTGTATGTATCTGTGTGTGTATGTGTATGTGTCTGTGTATCTGTGTGTGTGTCTATGTATGTATCTGTGTGTGTATTTGTTTGCATCTATGCATGCATCTGTGTGTCTGTGTTTGCGTGTGTGTGCATTTGCATGTCTGTCTGTCTATTAGTGTGTACGTGTCTGTGTGTCTATGTATCAGTTATCTGTGTAATCTGTAATGTAATGTTAATATGTAATGAGGAAGAACACTGGAAAAATGAAAGGAAGAGGGGGGCTGAGGGCTGTGTAGACAGTTCACACAGCTGTGTAAGGGCAGGGTGGCCATTCTGAGTAGAGCTGAAAGGCAGCACATAAAAGGAAAAGAACAAAGCAAACCAAGAGTGAGCAGGACGCAGTATCAGTCGGCTTCCTGCAACAAAGATGCCCCGGGACTGAGCATTACGTGTGCCTTTGGCTCCGTGAGGGGAGCCTTTAGAGAAGTGTAGAACTTTCTTCCAGAAAGACCTGTGGCCAAGGGAAAGGCTGGCATGGAGGGGTGTGGGAGAGGAAGCAGCCTGTGCTGGTCACTGGTGAATGCAGGACAAACCTTGATGCAGTTTAACCCCTTCCCCCAAAAGTCCAACAACTTCCTCCAAATCTTTCAGTTTTCTAATAGTTACATTTTAGCCTGGGGATCCAGGCCAGGTTATCTTAGTAGTTTCATTTGAGTGTTACATAGAGTTTTCAAACAGGAATAAATGAAATTTGAATATTTATTCAAAATACTATCAAACACCAGTCTCACTAACTTAAGCAGATGCTGCCCCACTGCTTCTCAAAACACCAACTAATTTCATTTTGAATTAATTTTCTTAAATACGTAGAGCTAATTGGATAAGAGAAATATCACTGGAAAGAGCCCTTCCACACTCTGAACTTTTATTTTTCAAATATAAAATTCATATATTTTCTCAACAATTCATTAGCTGGAGACCCCCTCTAGGGATGGCAAGTGTAACAAGGAAATTAATTCCTAAATGAGAAGATCCTGAAGAAATTTCCTCCACATGACTCACAGAGTTATCTGGGAAAGGCTTTCTCCAAATGTGTGATTTCTAACAAGGAAGATGTGAATATTCATAAGGAAGGGTTCAAGAACAGCTTCCTAGCCAATCGGCATTAGATCCTTTGGTATTCATTATACTAAAATTAATCTTGATTAATTCATTCATTATTAATCTTGCATTCAAATGCAATTTCATAGAAATTGTATTGTGATTTAGCAATTAATTTCCATGCCAAGATTGAGAAGCAATCCCCATTCCTCTGAGGGACAGCTCCTGCAGCAGCAGAGCCCACCGCAGGCCCAAAGGATGGATTTGTCTAAACGATGCCAAGGAAATGAAAGCAAAGGTTGAAGCTGCGCATGCGGAAGCAGAAGCAGAAGACACATTTCTGCCTGAGCATTGTATAAACTTTAAAGAGCAAGAGTTTTCAGGATCTGGAAAGGAAAAAGGCACATACGTGCTTCAAATGCCAGAAATTCCTGTCTGTAAAGAGTTTGCTAAAATGTTAAAAATTTCTGATTCCTGCTCGTCATTTAAATAGGGCCTTGAAAGAGGTGGGTTCACAGCTGAGTTTCCTGGCTCACTCCTGGAGGACAAGGGGGTCGAGAGTACATTCACAAAGAGAATTAAAAGGAGCAAAATCCCCCCAAATGTGTTACATAGAGTACCTTAAAACAATGCAGTGATCACCAGTCCAGGTCCTTAACCCAGGCCTCAGGCTTTGGACAAGGGACTATGAGATTAACCATAAGTTCCTGCTGACCTCAAGCATGGAGCCATGTAGATAAAGGCTTGCTCCACACCCTGCAGACTTCAGTCACAAAACTGAGAGTTCTATCTCTTGCCCTCGGTGTTGTATCCAAGGCAGCATAGAGTACCTCCTGAAGTAGACTGACATATGCACAAGGAAGTTCTGCCTGGTGTTAAGAACTGGGCAGAAGTGGCTGCCATTTAGGGAAAGTGAGGATTCTTACATTGGAAGAGCCCAGACTTGACCCCCCTTCATATTAACTCTGGATTTCATTCCACAACGGTGCCACTTATGCAGCAAATAGCTCTGAGAATCTCTCCTCTCAGTGCTGCAACAGATAGAACTCTACAGAAAAAGGCCTCTGAAGATAGCCCTGTGTTCCATGGGTGAGAAAGAAAACACATCTGTTTGAAAACAAACATGTCATGTGGACATGAATGACATCCCTTGGAGTCATCTGGTCCTTAGCTCACAGAAAGAAAAAGAGAAAAAACAAGAGAAAATAATTTATATTCTACAATCTAAAAAGATCTTTTGTTTTATTAGAAATAAAATAACTAGTGCTAAATTTAGCTGTTTGCCCTTTACATACAGACCTGGGCTCCCTTGACATACATAGTTGTAAGAGGAAGACCTTGAAACAGAGACAGTTAGGGGAGAATGCAAACAGAAAGACAATTCCTTTCCAACTAACTCTTTTAAGTATCAGAATCTGAAAGCAAGGTTGTTGGACAGTATTGTCTAATATGATTTCTACGTTGCCATTGCTTTATTTACTGCTGTGTCTATTCATGGCTCCCAGGATTCGGAGTGATTGGGGTAGTGAGGGAATTTAGAAAACACAGATTCTGGGGACAATTTTCAACAATAGTTTCAATGGCTGGCCAGAGAGACATGCCCCCAACAAACTAGCCTATGTGCTGAACAGCAGGAGGCACTTGGCCTCCATGGACAGGCCGAGAACCAGGCTGCTCTGGGACCAGTCAGGCTTGCCAAGGTTTGGGTTCCAACGTGAAGTCATGGCAGGCACCAAGGCCACTGTTTAAAGCACTGGGATAACCTATGCTCAGTCAGTGTCAAGGATGCTGACAGTAGGAAATTATTCACCTTTTCTCCTCCCTGGGTAAATTCAGGCTGGACCTCCTGATAGCATTTTCTCCTTTCCCAACCCATACAGGCAACGCTATATAGTTAATTGATGAGCCATGAATTTCCACCCTGGTTTCCTACACCAGATTGGGGTAGTGAGCAGTAGAATCTTGCTTAGCAAGTGACTTGAACTGAGGGTACTTACAAAGATTCCCAAGCCTCGGTTCTCATCATCAGTACATGAGATTTATAATGATACTGTCTCACAGGGTAGATGACAGGAGCTAGACGGACTCAAGCAGCCTCAGCATTGTTTCCCTGGCTGAGGCTACTTTCCCTCACCTTCCAGTTGGGACCTGAGAGCACACAGTTACACCCAAGAGATTTGCCATCTCTCACCTGACTACTTAATTACCCAGAACCCAGGATGTCCCCCTTCAGCCCTGGGCTGTGGTGCTGGCCCAGTACCTTGGACAGCAGCTCTGAACCTTCCAGCCCACTTTCCAACCCCTACCCAGAGCCTAGCCTGAGTTCCCAGGCTATATTGGGCTACTAGTGCAATAGCTAGCTGCACTCTGAAGCATGTTGAGATTTGGCAGAGAGTGGGACTGGAGCACAGCCTGGGAGTCATGAAGGATCTTGGCAGTTTCTTTCCTGTACTGGGTGTCCTCAATAGACCAGTGTACGCTGGTGGACAAGGTAATAGTCTCAGTTGATTGTAACAACCTGAATTCACCTTCTGGTCAACATTGAGGGAGTCACTTGTACCCTTGTCCTGTGACTCCCTCCATACACCTCTTCACTCCCAGGCTCAATGTGAGAGTAATGACCTTTCTTTGTTTTCCAAATTATCATCATGAAAACTTTGGCAACTTTCCAAGTCACCTTCCCTTTCCCGTTTCAGAGCACACCCTTAGAAACGTGTAAATACGGCAAGTTGTTCTTCATGGTTTTGCCACCCGTGTGATATTTGGCTGAGTCAGTCATTTCTGATCTTATTTCTAGCATCAAACAACCACAAATCTATGTCTTGTCTTCCAAACTGTGTAGTTTCCTATAAACGGGGCATCATTTAATATGTGTTTCTTTGTATCCAGTTTCTTTCACATAGGATAATATTTTCAAAGTGAATATTTGTTATTACATGTCCGAACCTTCTACCACTGAGTAATGCCCTCTTGTGTGGGTTCATTATTACTCCTTGATTGACTCACATTGGGTTTTACACACAAACCCACACGGGTGTACTTAACACATACATGTATGTTGCATTTCATACTCACCTGTAAACACACATTCCAAGTAAAACTAAATGGCCAAACCCACAACTGGGGAAGGGGAACCCCCTCTCTTCTCCAAGGCAGCGGCTACAGGTGGACCAGCAATGTATGGGCTACAATGGATGTTCTAGCCAAGAGGGCAGAGAACAACCATGAGAAAAGTTGAAGCCTAACTCAGTTCCCCAAGGGCTCTGTGAAAGATACAGGACTAAGTCGCTGGGAAAAGTGTGAATCTCAATGACAAGACAGAGGCTTGGACCAGAGGTGGAGAGCCGGTATGCAGAATTGTGTATATGAAGATGCTTGGAAAATATGGCTCCAAGACCAAGGATGCTGAGGAAATACTGAACCCCAGACTGCTCTATCAGAGGCAGCCTCTCCTCCAGTGTCATGAACTCTGGATCATCTTGTAATACTACAATCTGCTTAACTACCCCTGAGCCTCATTTAAAGCTGGTGTGTCTGACTATCAAGAATTTTCTTATCATAACAGACTCAAGCATTCATGGTGAATTATCTAGATATAAGTTAGCCCAGGAGTCCTGGAGACAAGACAGGGCTAACCTACAGGCTGACCTACAGCCTCCCAAGTCCAAGTTACCTCCCACCTTTGTCCTGTCCCTGGCTGAACACACTGCTATGTACCCTCACGAAGCCTCCTGTTCTTGTGGAATTTTTTAAGCTTACACCTTACTTTCAGGCACACAGTATACAGCTTCCATATGCTGTAAGATACCATAGTGTAAACTCTCAGGTTGCAGGAAAAAAAATAAGACATGAGTAGCTTGATACTCACTCAACCAGGGAAATCTATTCTTTGGTTCATCTTCTCAGACAATGCTGTTTTCAGAAAGAAGCAAGCATTCTAGATGGAGATACAACAAAGCAGTCAGAATAAAGGCAGAGTCCCAGAAAACTTTATTGAATTTAAATAACAACAAAATCTTTCTCAAGGGCACCTAGCATCCTCCATTGAAGCCCCTTGGGAAAGCCACAGCTATCGACACCCGAGACGACAGAGGATCTATATGGGGGTGGGGGGAGCCTCCAATTATTGGCTGGCTTTGTAATTAGAGGCAGAACGTATCAAACTGTGTGCTCATCGTGATGGACAGGGAATGTATAATGCAGTCGCAGAAAGGTTATTGTCATATTCTCCTAGTGTGTCAAAGAAGTGGCCAGCGATTTCTGAGGAATACAGTTACAGACACACTGTGGCTGCATGAGACAAGAGTACGCACTGCCCTTGCTAACGGAGAACAGCCAGGCTTACTTCTCAGGCCTCCGCTGTGCAACACTTTGTTTATGTAACGAATGACTGCCTATAGTTCACCAAGACTGTGCCATCATTGTATAAATACGATCAAACTTATCTCAATAGCATTTTTCAGTTCTCATTTTGAGAAAGGAACTGCCATAAAAGTACTACTGCTGATTTCTCCCATCAGAGGTTCCCTCATATAAATGAAAACCAAGACCCATTTAAAACATCTCTGTTGATGTCCTACTTATGGGATGAGGTAGCTGCATTGTGCCCATGTTGAAGGATATGGTTCTTATCTTGGATAAGAGCTGAGCCTTGTTGACTGAAGCAACAAGAGGAAGCCAGGAACTTCCAGTCCTACCTTTCTCCCTCCACTGCCCAATCACAGGCTCTAGCCTTCTGTTGGCCAGTTAATTTGGGAGAAAAGTACACATGGCATCATTTGAGTATTCGGAGATCTGCTTGTCAGGGCAACAATATCCTGAGGAACTAGTGTGTAGCATTAGAATAAAGTAGTGTTGGACTAACTCACTATAGTGTACGTTACTTACAAAAAAACAAAAACAAGACAACAAACAAACAAACAAACAAACAAAAAACCTACAAAGGTTCCAGGGTCTGAGGAGATGACTCAGTCAGGGGAGACCTTGCTGCAGAGGCATGACAGTCCTTAGGATTTTTTTTTTTTTTAATCTTCATGTAATATAAGAGGGAAAACATTCTCTGTTCTTTAAACACAATCGAATAACCAGTATTTTATATGTAAGCCAAAACTCTGCCAATGTTGCATAATTAAAGGAAAGAGAATTCTCAACTCTGTGAAATGTTTACTCTGCTCCATTTCATCCAGAGAGTCCCATGAACCCAGCTGTCACTCAGCATTGCCTGTGGCTGGGCCCAGCCTGGAACTTCAGCTTGGACATTCTCTTCTAAGGTCGTCCTACTCTATCTACTTCTTCATTCAGAAAATATTTGAAGCAAGCAGCAAGCACATAGCAAAGTGCAAAAATAATGGTCTGGGTTCACTCGAAAGGCTCGTCATTTAGCTGAGAAAGAAGATCTTGCCAACATTTGGATACTGAAGGTCACATTCAGCCAGAAAATAAAAACTAGTCAGATAGAACTAAGTAGAAAATGGACAGAACATATTGGTGAAAAGTGGGGAACACTAGGAAAGTCTTGTGTCCCTCACCTACCTATCCCTGCCAGCATCATCCACAGAGCCCTGCCTTTCTCACAGACCTAGCCCTGCCTCCACCATCTACCCAGGCCTGCCTTCAGAACTGCCTCTATTACTTCTCCAGCCCTCCCTCCCTTGCCTGCTCAGCCTTCCTTCATCCCCTCCCCTGCCATCTACTTCACCTTCCCAGTGCTGCTCTGCCCTGCGCTTAGCATCTCCTCAGCCCCAATGCATCTCTGCCCCACCCAGGTGCCCTGTAATTCCAGCGACATCTGGTCACCTGTCTTCTTCAGAAACAGGAAAGCACGCACGAAATGCTGAGTCCCCTGTGCCCCAGACAACGGGAGGGTGCACTCCTGCCCTAGGGGAGCTTCCTCATCCCCTACTCGCTGAACCTGTTCCTGCTTGCTCTCCCTGGAGTCATGGTCTCCACTCAGCCTGAGGTGCTCCCAGTGCCCTGGTCATGCTTCTGACTGGCTGCTGTGCTCCTCTCCAGCCCTTGGCATTACCATTCCGTCTGTCTTCTCAAGAGGACAAAGATGTTCATCCGGATTCTCAAGGCCCAAAAGAAAATTCCAAGGATTTCTGGGAATGCAAAGAAGCTGCCTCGTGTCTCTTGAAACTCAGTCCCTCCTTGAGTATCAGTCAGATTTCCCATGGGTAACAAATGACAGTTAGTGAGAAGGTTTTCTTTGGGGGGACAGTGTACTTTGGGGAGCTGTCTCAAGTAAGCTCAGACTCATAGACGTTGCCACAGTCCAAGAACAATGAGCAGACTCATCCTGACACGATATGTTCTTCTCAGCACAAGTCTACAGAAAAGAGAGACTTTTCCACAACTATGCATTCTAGAAGAGTCCTAACTTGGAGCCAACATCCCAGAAAAGGGTTTATAAGCAGTGGGCACTAAGAACTTGTCTGCAACTACTAGAGATTCTAGAACATGTGATCACCTCAAAATTAACCCCAACCCGTAGAACTGCTTCGAATATTTCTCTGGAATAGAGGAAGAAACGCTCCCTGAAAAAGAAAACAAAGAAAAGAAAAGAAAAAATTATTATTACATTTCATTTACTCATTTTGCATGTGTTCTTTGCACCTGAGTGACTGTGTGTGTGTGTGTGTGTGTGTGTGTGTGTGTGTGTGTGTGTAGATCAGAAAACAACCTATGGGAGTTGGTTCTCTTCTTCTACCACGTGTGTCCTGGGGGCAGGGTGGAAGATAAAATTCCGATCATCATGCTTGGCAGCAAGGGCATCCACATGCCAGGATACCCTTCTGGTCCCCTTGCCCTGTTTTGTACAAGTTGAGAGCACAATGCAGGGCTCCACCCACTTCCTTCCAGTTTCTCCAAACCAGGTATCCTTGACCGGTTGAGCTGCAGCATTCTAGCAGGACAGAATCCCTTGCTTCCCCCTTTGTGTCCTGTCTACCCGTGTGAGCCACCATCATTCAGGTTTATTAACTTTTAAATGAAAGTAACATCCACAATTATTCTTAGATGGGTGTTTGAGATTTGGAACTTTTCAGTTTGTGCCCCTAGCTCAGGAAAAGGAGAGTTAAGGTCTGCACTTAACTCTTGAGGGTTTGATTGATAGACCAGTGCACAGAAAGCCTACTCAGATGCAATACTGTCATAAAATGTGCAGCATGAGCCATAAAGCATGTGTGACAGTCACAGGGGACATGACTCATGGTCAAGGCGAGGGCATTCTGTATTTTAGTGCTTAATTGCTTACTGTTTCTCTGTTGTCCTAGTAAGGCATGAGAAAGGGGCAGAGCCTTGAGTTCACAACTTCCACCTGTCAATGCATACTCTATGACAAGCTAGGGCACACACACAAATAGATAGATCTATCTGTCCTGTACGACTGTACACACCTGAGTCAGAAAAACTAGTGTGTGTGTGTGTGTGTGTGTGTGTGTGTGTGTGTGTGTGTGTGATCTACTATTCCCATCTATGACAAGGCAGTGGGCATCTTAGATCCAGCAAAATCATGAAGTGGATTTCCATATCCTAGACAAACCCTGCTTCAGTTTCCCACCCAGCTAGGACCCTAGGGCAAGAATATAGGTCAATTACTCTTTTGAAGTGAATATACATATTAGTAAATAGAGCATTCTCTGGATGGTATGCAGCCTTGGTGGGACCTCCCACACCTCTTCTCCATGAAAGAGGCCTGACAGGGTTTGCTCCTTCAGTAGACTTTGGACAGCATGACAGAAGTACATTGCCACTCCAGTTAATGGATTTATCAAATACCTTATTTCATGCTTTCTGCTTTTGATTTATGAATTTTGATCCTGGAGACAAGAACCCTGTGAGTATTGATTGTAGGAAATGTCAGCCTCACAGAAGTTAATTTCGTTCGTGCATGTGGAAGTCCCTGCTTCCCTGACAGTGCTGTCTACTGAGGATCAGCTGCCAGGAGCCTAAGTGACATGGTGCTGTCACCACTGGAAGCTGTCCCAGGGGAAGTTGTTCCACTAGCAAAACCAAGTCCCCCACTCTATGGATTGATGTGACAGGAAATATGTATCTCTACAAGAGCACATGACAAGGCTTGGCGAAGGTAGGGATGCGGGATGACATATCCAGGGGAGGGCCATGTGAACCAGTAACAGAGGCATTGTGTCTACCACTTGATGCCTCCCTCTGACTGTGGTGTGGCTGACAGGGTAATGGACTATCACCCTGCCAGCTCTTGGGCTAGTTAGGGACAGTTTACTCAGTTATTGACTTTCTTTGTAAATTATCAATCTTTTCTTATGTGGCTATTGTGAAGTCATTGCTTATGCAATAACACGCTAATGTGGCCTGTGCACGGGCATATCTGGAACTGTGGCTGTAAGTCCCTGGTGAATCATGTAACTGGAAATGAAGGACAGTTCACACCGTCATGACTCACGTTGAGGATGTCTTGGGACAGAGCAGCACATTCTGCAGTTTTATTAGCATCTAGATATTGTTTCAAAAAGGCTGCGCTTTTTTGTAATGTGTACTCATGTGTGTTTAGGTGCGTTCACCAGTGACGATTGCAGCGGGAAATAATGAAAAAGAACCTGCCAGCTCTCCATGTTCACACTTCCCTCAGCCTGCCAACTCTCCGGTGGGCAGGGCCAACCAGAAGGCTTCTCCCTCTCCTGCCACCTGACAGAAGGCTTCTCCCGCTCCTGCCACCTGACAGAAGGCTTCTCCCGCTCCTGCCACCTGACAGAAGGCTTCTCCCGCTCCTGCCACCGGCAACTCTCTCAAGCTAGACCCTGCCCCCCCATACACCCTCCCAGCGTCAGATCGCTGTGTTCCAAGCTCTGGCTTACTTGTCCCCGGAGCCCCTAATTCCCTCTCTGTCATAAACTCCTGTAATCAGAGGTCCCACATTCCAGTAGCCAAGCAAATCAAAACTCTTGAAGCTTATAATTAACCAATCAGATTTATGTAAAAATAAATTCTCAATTTACAAGATGCCAATACAATAATTTGAGAACCAATTAATAAGGATAAAAGCTTTATCCCAATTATTCTAACCCGCGGCTGGGTAAAGCCACGCTGGTTCACATCCACCTCCATCTTGGCCTCCCCTCTCTCCCAAGATGCTCTCTGTCCCTATAATTCTTAGCGCCGCCTCCCTTTTCCCTGTCCAATCACAGGCCTCCTGTCACATATATAAGTCATCAAAGGTAGACTTGAAATAAGTTCATCTATCCCTCCTCACTTTGTCTTTTGAGACAGGGTCTCTTGGTGAACCCCGAGCCCACCATTTCTACTTGAGTGAATGGATACTGAGTATTGGAAATCTACCAGACTGTGTTCCCCTGCACTGAAGTTAAAATCACAGGTTACATGGGTGCTGGGAATCTGAACTCAGCTCCTCATGCTGGCACAACATGCACTTTACCCACTGAGCCATGTCATATTAACAACACATTTTAAGTGTTACTTCACATCTACGATTTTCATTTCTCTTTTTTATTTCTGCAATGCTTAGGGATAAACCTAGGGTAGCATGCCAAACAAGCACTTACTCATGAACTAAGGCTTTCGGTGCTCTTCTGTAAGGAGCACAGGCACAGTTTTATGTAGGCAAAAGGAAGTGTGCATAAATAGATCTAACAGATTATGATGGTATGAATAACAAAACCTTAACTACTGCACCATGGCTTTTCAGCCAGGAGCGTGTGTGTGTGTGTGTGTGTGTGTGTGTGTGTGTGTGTGTGCGCGTGCACGCGCGCGTGTGTGTGCATGTGCATGGAGGGTTATATGTATGTCCGTGTAGATGTTATAGGTCTATAGATCTACTTTGGTTGTCATTCCTCAGGAGCTCTCTACCTTATTATTATTTATTATTTGACAATCTCATTCATTTCTATAGTAGACTTTTAATAGTCTCTTTCCATTACTGTCTCTTATCCCTCCTCACTCACACACCAACAACTTCCTTCCCCAGAAACCCCTCTGATACTTTGATATGTTTGCATTCTCTGATCCATTAGGTTTAATTCTGTCCTTCCATGGGATGGCTGATAGAAGGAAGTATGTGTTCCTTTATCAGTAGAATTCCATAGCAATAGAAAAGTAATAAATAAGGTACGGAAAAGGCTTGGTTCCAAATTGAATCCAGAATACATGAAAGTTGTTCAACAACCAAACTGAAGAATCCTCAATTAAATAATTTTAGCATTATATGTAATAAAATAATCCTACGACTTTGGTTTTATTAATTGACTTTGGGTTAAGTAGCTTCAGGACAAAAGATGTGAACTTGTTCTTATGCAGTGAACTTGATATTTTAAGTTGGGTATTGAGATAATTCTAGAACTCAGAGACCATAATCCCAATCACTTTTCTTGGTTGTTTTACTGTGTCTCAAATGGGAGAGAATGAACTATTTATTTTTCTTTATGAAGATCTTGACCATCATTCCAGTTGGGTTTGACTTTTTATATAGAATGCATCTTCCGGCAAAGCTATAATTAGCCAGATGGCCTTACCACCCCATGCCCTGGCAGTGGACTCGACAGCTGTGGCACTCCAGTAGATGCAAGCAGCATGTCTTATGGACCTTAGAGGATGTCCTGGGTGTTAAGAATATTTTGAATTTTGACCCAAGAATAATTTATTATAGATCTGAACATCTGTAAATGTCCTCCATCAGTTATGATATTTAAATATGCAAAAGACTCATGCATGAGGCAGTTAGTATAGAGCTTCTCACCCATGTGAGATTTGGGTTTCTTTTGGAGCCACATACTGTGCTATAGAAATTGTTCCAGTCAATGGCTCGGATGTTGCACTATACAATTATCTAACTATGATGAAATGACATCAAATAATTATTAGCAAATGGCCACTTACAAGATCTTGAAAAGCTGCCTCTGTTTTTAGTTATCAGATATCCATATGGTTACATTGTTGATATGCAACAATAAGCATGAGTTTAGGGCCTGTGGTGGGCTTTATACACCCACCCTTGAAGTAATTGCTCCAGTCAGTGTGGTGAGCTTCAGCCACCATGGTGAACTTCATCCACCACATTCACTTCTCCACCTGTCTCTCTGTGACCACTTTATTCCTCCTCATCTTTCTACATGAGTCTGCATACTCAAATTTTCCTGCTGGGGACCATGCTGTCTGCACTCATTTGTTTCCATACGTCAGTATAACTATTCTGAGATATATCCACATTGCTGTATGGCCTCTCCATCTTTTCACTGAATAGTACCTGATTCATGTGACTATATATCTGCCCTTATTTTGACAGACAGCTTATGGTTTCCAACTTTTCTTTCCCAACATCTTTAGGTTATTTCAAACAAAGATTCTGTGAGTCCTTATGCTCAAAGTTCACAGGGCTGTTTTTTCATCTTAGTCAAATTTCTGGGCATAGAAATGGTAGGTCACAGGGGTATGTATTTAACTTTTATTTTTTTCGTGCTTCAGATTTATTTGCCAAAACAGCATGGGAGAACATTGAATTGCAGGCAACAGCTGGGAGAGCATGCTAGACCATCTGTTCTCACTTGGCAGATACCTTTATGACAGGGCCTTCTAAAGGACCTGGGAACCTTTGGGAGTCAGAAATGGAGCCAGAGATACAGCCAGGACCTTGGTTTGAACTTCAACCCTTAGCAATGTGGCCCCAAATGTGCTTGTAATAGTTAAGGCAGACCATGACAGAAAGTCCATATGGTTTACAGTTGACACACTTTGAGATCCCGGACCTCCTTTGGCCTTATATAATGCTGGGCATCCATTATCCTTATATAAGGATGGACATCCTTTGGCCTTGTGTCACAGTGGCCTTAGCACAGGCACTTTCACCCTTGGAACTTGTGGCTGCACCTTTTAATGGACTTTCCTATTACACTTCTTGACAAAAAGCATGCTTCTTGGGAACTTGGGGTTTAACCCCCAAAAGACCTCCATGGCCATATTCTGTCAGTTTTCAGAACTGATTGCGAATGGTATGGCTCTTAGATTTGGCCTTGTCTGGACAGAAACCCATGGTTTCCCTCTACTTAAATTAAAATAAACACCAACATATGTTCCAAATTGGCTTTACTGTCTTGTACCATTGCTAGAAACTCATGAACATCTCCCCCAAGCCCAGTGTGTTCAGATTTACCAGACTACTCAAAACATTACATGTAAAAAACATCTGTATGGAAGATACAACTGTATACAGAAACAACTGTAGGTAGGTGTCGTAGTTAGAGTTTCTATTCCTGTGATAAAACACCATGACCATTAACAACTTTGAGAGGAAAGGGTTTATTCTGGCTTACAATTTTCAGGCCATGCTCCATTGCTACAGGAAGCTAGCACGGGAATCTGGAGGCAGAAACCAGTGCTGAAGCCATGGAGGGG
Source organism: Montemys delectorum (assembly GCA_019843815.1). Lineage (NCBI taxonomy): Eukaryota > Metazoa > Chordata > Mammalia > Rodentia > Muridae > Montemys > Montemys delectorum. The sequence goes on from JADRCD010213874.1 coordinate 33,599, forward strand.
CACTTATTGCTGGCTTACGCTCATGGCTTGTTCAGCCTGCTTTCTTATAGAACCCAGAACCACAAAGCTAAGGGTGGGACCACACACAATTAGGCTGGACCTTTCCACATCAACCACTAATTAAGAAAATGTACCACATGCTTGCCTACAAGCCATTCTGGTAGGGGCATTTTCTCAATTGAGGTTTCCTCTTCCCAAATGATTCTAGCTAGCGACAAGTTGACATAAAACTAACCATCACAATAGGAAACAACTGTACATAGAAACACACCTGTATTCAATAAAATACCTGCATGTGGAGACATCTCTATATTGGACATAAGTATATGTTTGTATCACCATCTAATTTGATCTTTATTACCGTCATAAAATACTGAGCAAAAGCAACTTGGAGAGGAGAGGAGAGAGTTCTTTTTCCTTCAGGATATATATACCTCCTGGTTAGAAGCCATCATTGGGTGAAGGTGAAGCAAGAAGCCCACACAAGAGACCTTGAGGCAGGCCTGTTTGATATTCCATGTGACATCACACCTAATCTGGGACTCACTCATAGCCAAGGATATAATAGAACAGGAAACACGAAGGAAAACTGTTGATGACTTTCTCAGAGGTTCACTCTTAGCTAGATTTCTTACGTGGCCAACAGCTAGCCCAAGGTGGGCAGGGTCCTCCTACATCAATTCACAATGAAGACAATCTCACCCGGGAAAATCTGTTCTGAGTAATCCCTTGATCAAGACTCTCTTCTCAAGTGACCCTCAGCTGTGTCAAACTGACAGTTTAGACTAACTAGGATATGGAAACCAACCATGTGGAAAGATAGCTGTATGCAGGAAATCATCTGTATATAAAGGTGACAGAAAGTCCATACGGTTTACAGTTGACACACTTTGAGATCCTGGACCTCCTTTGGCCTTGTATAAAGCTGAGCATCCATCATCCTTATATAAGGATGGACATCCTTTGGCCTTGTGTCACAGTGGCCTTAGCACAGGCACTTTCACCCTGGCACTTGTGGCTGCACCTTTTAATGGCCTCTAATATACATATATAACAACGATATAGCAAGCAACTGTATGAGGGAAATAATAAAAATTGATTTTGAATCTTGTAACTTTGCTGTGTTTCTTTGCATAGGATAGACGATAGACTGCTTTGGGGTATGTACATGTGAGATGATGTTGGCAGCAATATCAGATCTCATCCAAAAGTTTTTCTTTCGTGCTTACACTGGCTAGTCCCCCTGTACAATATTGAACACAGTACAAGAGAAGACATTCCCATTTTGATCCTGATTTCAGTGGGAAGCTTTGTTCAAGTGTCCTCCTCACTGGCTGAGGGTGTCAACAATAGGTATTGGGTATCAACTTTCTGAATCTGTTGGGATAATAATGTACCTTTCTCCTCCTTGAGTTTATGAATTGATTTTTCAAATGTTAAGTCCTACATTCAGAAATCTTACTTCCCTCTTGATCTTCATGTTGCTGCTTGTTGCTAGGTTGGGTTTCTCTAGGCCATGAGGGATTTTGGCTCAGAGCTTTATGTAATATCTGTCTGTCATTTGGAAACCACAGTCAAACTAGCTCCAAAGAAGTAGTTGGGACTATATTCCATCTTCTTCCTCTTGTTGGAATTGTGTACATGGAAGCAGATGGGGTTTTTTTTCAGAAAATTTTATTTAGAAATCACAAGTAAAACCACATAGCATTGAGATTTCTATGGGAAAGCTTAAGCATAAATCCACTTATGTTAACAACTTATTTGTTTTCTTCCTGGTTGAGTTTCGGAGTGGATGCCTTTCATGGAACTGTCCGTCAGGTGATTGTGGAGGGTGTCAAATTTATTGGCACAAAGTTCACAATATTTTCTTTCTTCAATATCTGTAAAATCATTAGTGATGTCATCTCTTTCATTGCTGATATTGATAAATTGTCTTCTCTTTTTATTGATTATTCTGTCTAGAGATTTATCAATTTTATTGATCTTCTTAAAAAACCCGTTTTGGATTTCAATGATTTTTTTCTATTGTATTTCTGTTTTCTGTCCCATTGATGTTTTCTCTAATCTTCATTATTTCATCTCTTCTGCTTATTTGGATTGAACTTTCTCCTCTTCCTCTTCCTTTCTTAAGGTGGGAGGTCAACAGTTTGCAGAGATTCATTCTTTGAGTGTCTGTATTTAGTTCTGCAACTATAGCCTGGACATAGTTTTAATGGGACAGAGTAAATTCCTATATATTGTATTTCCTTGTTCTGAGCTTGCCCTGACTCTTTTATCCTTATTTTGTTTTATTTTAGAAATGTGGCGCCTAGTTTCCAAATACCTCATGGTACCTCAGAGTCTTTCCTCTTACTGTTGTTGAATTCAGGTCAAGTTGTTTTGCCCTTCATGGTAGCCTACATCTCCATGAATGCTCTGTGTGTATTTGCGTTCTTATGGCTGGGCTTTAGTTAAGTTCCAAGAAAACACAGTGGGCAGCTCACAACTGTCATTTCAGAGGAGTCAGGTCCTCTTTTGACCTTCTAGATACTCACACATGCGCACGCGCACGCACACACACACACACACACACACACACACACACACACAGACGTAGACAGAGACAGACAGGCAGACACACACAAACAGACATAGACAGAGACAGACACACAAATACACACACACACACACACACACACAGAGAGAGAGAGAGAGAGAGAGAGAGAGAGAGAGAGAGAGAGAGAGAGAGAGAGAGAGAGAGAGAATACTTAGGAAAAAGAAGATGCATTATATTGATGATGGTACAAAATTCTATTAATCTGGTGTGGCCACTACACACCATTGTCTATCCAGTCTGCTTTGCACAAAATTTTCTGCATACTACATAGTACCACCAAGTTCACTTCTGGACTGTCCATTATCAGGTGTCCAATGCTTAGAATTTGTATGACTTTATGTTTAGTCATGGCAGTTTCATTATGAAGAGTCTCCTTAACTCTCATTACTTTTTTTTCTCTGAAATGTCCTTCTGTGTCCTGTACGGTATCAGCTCTTCTGATAAGCACTGGGACACTGTGACATTTTCAATCTTTATTTTATACCACCGATTTGTGTCTTTACATTTAAAGTACAGTGCCTGGGTCCGTGTGTGCTATGAGCAAGCATATCAATTCTCCATCACTCATTCACCCTAACAGTCTGTCTTTCCTTCCCTTGTAATTCTGATATTGAAGGATGTTCTCTCACCTGACTGCTTGTTTTCCCTGATTCCTTTCTCTTTGCTCGCACTTTGCCTGTGTTTCTGAATTCTTATACTAAATGAACATCCTTTATGATGTTGCTCGTGGAGTATGGCATACAGCATACATGCTAAGCTCTTTCCTCAGTTATTACCATCCTCCCCTCATGGTCTATCATGCATGTATGTGACTGGCAGTATAAAGCCTCCCAAGGTACCTGTGATTGTCATTGGAAGCTGAGCATATAGCATGTTAAGAAATACAGGAAACAGCATTTTAAGACATACTAGGGATGAACCCTAATGTGGGATATTTCTTCAGCATGCATGAGGACCTGAGTTCAATACCCAGGATCAAAAACAAATGCATAAACAGGATTGCAGCTGGGGTTAAAATTGCTAATCTGCTAATATTGCTAAATCAGAAGATTTTTAAAAATGCAATGCAGAATCTAGAGACTAATGGGAATGCCAGATGGATCCCTTCAGTGTTTGAGGCCTTGGTTTCTCATATTAAGCTGTACACAGGGGCCCTGTAACGAACCACTCAAAGTAGTAAACTATTTAGAAGATGCAGCACACCACATAAATTCTAAGTAACAGCATGATCAATCCCGACTATCCGATATAAAGCCCCTAACATCTCATCCAATGCAGGGCACAGGGCCCAGTGTCTTTGTTTGTGGGTGTGCCTGCACACCAGTTTCCAGAGGCCTGTTCTTTTTTCTTTTTAAATGCTTTAGATGTGGTTTTCAGCCTGAAACTTCTAGATGCCTTCTTTCAGTGCGGTGGTGATAAACTCAAACAGCCCTGAAGTAGATTTGGTCTTTGTGTGGCTCCCACGGAACCTGCCAAATATTCATCATTGACTATCATCTTGTCCTTCATCTGCCACCAGCTCTGACTGGCAAACTTGGGCCTTACCTCCAAGAAGAGCTTCCTTTCTGGTCACTTCATTCTCACTCTTCCCTTTCCTTGTGTAGATCTATTTCCATTCCACTCTTGTTGTCGGGTCTTCCTTTTCAGTACGGGCTGCAGAGGGACAAGGGAGGGCATGCATCTGCCTGATCCAACAGCCAATACTTTAAAAAAAAGACATCAGTGGAGGCATGCTATTTTGTGGACAATGATGAGAGCACCTGAGGACTCCAGTGGAAATATTCTGGTTTATCATGGACCAGAAGAATCACCATTCTGCTGTAATTACTGCTAATCTCTTCTTTGGCACCAGGTCCTTTGTATGCTGTGTTTTCTGTAGCAGCTGTTGTCCATGCATAAGGATGTAAGGCTACATTCTCCTTTAGCTGTCCTAAGAACCTACATGGAATAGATTTGCCTCAAGGTGTAAGGGACAGCAGAACACGGAGAGCACAGGGACCTACCCTGAGGAGCGGAGCCTATGAGACTCCAACACAAAGGCAATGTCACTTAACTGGCCTCCAGTAGCAGGGCTTCCTTCAACCTTAGTGACTAAGAAAAGGATGCAGAGGCTGAGACTTCATTGTCAACTTGTAGTCTATCCCATGTGGTCAAACATGGGACCAGGGCAGAGGAGAGGAGGATGTGTGGCTGGAGTGAGCATATGCAAGAAGAGAGAGAGAGAGAATGTGCAAGAAGAGTGGACATGTGCAAGAAGAGAGTGCTCATGTGTGAGAAGAAAGTGGGCAAGTGCAAGAGGAGAGTGAGCATGTGCAAGAGGAGAGTGAGCATACACAAGA
>JADRCD010213876.1:2897-25420 GCA_019843815.1 Montemys delectorum
AGAAGAAGAAGAAGAAGAAGAAGAAGAAGAAGAAGAAGAAGAAGAAGTCACTCCCTTAATGCAAGTGTTAAATGTGGCTCTACCCCATCCCCAACTTGATTTTAAATTTAAATTTAAAACAAACAAACAAAAGAAGGAGAACCAGAAATGTCAATCATGGGCCAAATTACTGTCCTTGCCTCTCAGCTTTCAAGTGTAATGCTTCTACTTGATCTTAATGGCTGAATTTCCCCACAGTTATTTGGATCTGATTATCACTACCAGTTAATTGATGTTCCTCAACTCCAGCCCACATACTTATTATTACTGGAACCGGAGAAGGCCGGTGTGGCCGGGCCTTCCCCACAAGGAAAAAGGTGAGTATGTGCCCCTTTTCCAAGTGGGCTGGTAATGACTTTTTTGACTGCAAAGAGCAACACGCTGTTGCTTTCTTGACTTTCCTTATACCCCTCTTCTGGGTCATTCTGACACAGCTCCCAAAGAAGACAAAATGGAATAGAGAAGCACCAGAAAGAGGTATGCCCAGACATGGAACTTTTCTGCTCAATACTAAGTACATCTTTCATTTCAGATCTATTTATGTTTACTTTATGCATATGGCTATTTTGACCTGCATGAATGTCTGTGCACCAGGTGTGTGTGATGCCTGTGGAGGCCTAAAGCAGGTGTCAGATCTCTGGAACCAGTGTCAAGGATGGTGGTGAGCTACCATGTCAGTGCTAGAAATTGAACCTCAGTCCTCTGAAAGAGCAAAAAGTTCTCTTAACAGCTGAGCCATCTCTCTAGCCCAAAAGCTTAGAAGACCTTAAACACTGTCAGCAAAGATCTATTACCTGAGGATGACTTTACAACTAACTACTCCAAATGCTTCAGGATCACCATCCGTAATGCACTTAAGGGACCAGAAGGCAAACTATTTCTTAGAACTTAAGATCTTAGTTTATATTGGCTACGGAAACCAACAAGCCCCCAAAAGGATATAAATGCCTGTCATTCCAGTTCCTGAGAGGTAAAAAAAAAAAAAAAAAAAAAAAAAAAAAAAGGATCAGTTTAAGTTCATCCTTGTTACAAGTGGAGTTCAAGGCCTAATTGCCTAAGACCCTGTCTCAGAAAAGAAAAGAATAGCAGAATAGAAACTCTTGTTACTCTCACACAAAGATGAAAACGGATTACAAGGGGCTGCATCTCCAAAAAGTCTGTGCTACCTTTAGTGGCACTTGCTGAATGTCACAGAAACTGAGGGTGAAAAAAAAAAAGAAAGGAAGGAAGGAAGGAAGAAAAACGAGATCTAAAAATAACAGAAAAATTTAAGGAACTAACCCCAGCCTCTTCCAAACAGAAGGATCTACCCTCCGTCCCCTGCAAAAGGAACTGGATCAGGTTCTCCTTTGTTATGACACTGGAAGCCCTGAAAGACTCTTCCCTGCTCTCTCTTAAAGACAAACCAGCCCTGGAAGCCAGTGCTGGGTGTGTCATAGAGATGAAAGAGCTGACATGCACTCCAGTGTGCTTTAACTTGCTACTGTGGACTCCCTTTTGGTTCTTCTCCATTAATCTATAACCACTGTGAATCATCATTTCAACCTAATAGAAAATTTGGTTATATTCGAGAGAATGTGGAGAAATGGCTCATTATAATAAATAAATATGCATTCTTTTTTTTAAAAGTGCTTGTTTAATTGGCACACAGTGATACTTCTGATTTGTGGAATGATGTTTCTGTCAGGGAGGCATGGCAGCAGGAACCTGAGAGGTCGTGTCTTCAACAGCAAATGTGAACCAGAGAGTGAGTGAACTGAAAGCAGGGTGAAGCTAGGAACTCTCAACCCTGACCCCCAGTGATATACTTCACTACAGGAAGGCTCCATACCCTCCCCAAACCATATCTTCAAACTCAGACCAAATTTCCCAGTACCTAATGGGATATGTTTCTCATTCAAACACCCACATGCAGTGTTATTTCAATACATGCATACAGTGTGCTATGGCCAGATGAGAACAAGTAGCTGACCTATTCATCATCTTTAACTTGTATCATTTCTTTGGGTTTGGAATATTCAAATCCTTTCTATTACCTATCTTGTAATAGTGAGTTAATTGTTGTCAACATAACTCTATATTTTAAAGAATTTGTTCCTTTACTAATTTCCAAAGATATGCATATACATAACCATACCTGTAGATATGTGTCTGCATACTCCAAGTGAGAGACTAAAGCCTGATGCAGTTTTTCTTTAAATCCACTGATAAACTTTTAGAGAAACCTTACAGAATAAAAATAACAACCGTAGCAACAACAAAGCAGGGTGTGGTGTCCTGTCTAGGATCCCAGCATTCAGTAGAGACAAAGGCCAGTGTCAGCTCACACTCAACAGGTGATTGAGAGAGTCATGTTAATACCCTCAGAAATTATATGGGCTCACTTCCAACTTTTCCTAACATACTAAGTTTTACACTTGCAGGCAACTGTGGTCATATAACTGTACTGGCTGGTTTTGTGTGTTAACTTGACATAAGCTGGAGTTCTCACAGAGAAAGGAGCCTCCCTTAAGGAAATGCCTCCATGAGATCCAGCTGTAAGGCTTTTTCTCAATTAGTGATCAAGAGAAGAGGGCCCAGTGTGGGTGGTGCCAACCCTGGCTGATAGTCCTGGGTTCTATAATAAGAAAGCAAGCTGAGCAAGCCAGGGGAAGCAAGCCAATAAGGAACATCCCTCCATGGCCTCTACATCAGCTCCTGCTTCCTGACCTGCTTGAGTCCCAGTCCTGACTTCCTTTGCTGATGAACAGCAACGTGGAAGTATAAGCTAAATAAACCCTTTCCTCCCCAACTTGCTTCTTGGTCATGATGTTTGTGCAGGAATAGAAACCCTGACTAAGACAATAACAAAACATGAGGATGGTGTATGATGATGACTTCCTCGAAACTTCCTCTTGTCTCATTTGGCTACTACTCCATCTTCGAGTGCATATTGCTCCAGTCTTCCTGATCCTCGATCACCCCCACCCCCACCCCAAAGGAAAGTTCTAAACTTACTACAGGATTCATGATTTAGGAATTCAGCGTATTTAGTATTTCATGTCATTACCAGGATTTGAGATTTCAAATTACAAAACATGCACAGTTTTTGAGTGATCCATTCTCTAATTAAATTTCCCCATAAACAGTTATTCTTAGTGCAGAAAGGCATGAATTGTCCTATACCTTTGCATTACTATTAAGTCAGAATGTGCTTGAATAGCCACGTGACCTGACTGTGTAATATTACCATGAATTAACTGCACATCAGATGCTGCCTGAGGCCAGCTAGGACTACATAGCAAGAGGTGTCATTTTTAAGAAAGTGCTCAGCCCTAATATCATATACATACATTATATAGACTGAGCAGACTATGTTTGCATATTTAGGAATATATATGCATACATGTATGCATATAGGAATATATATATATGTATGTGCCAACAAAGAGAAAGAGATAGAGGCAGTGAATTTGAGGGAATGGGGGCAGCACATGGGAGAGGTAGGCAGGAGGAAAGCAAAAGGAGAAAACAACGGAATTATACTTTAATTTCAAACATTAAAAATTAAATAAAAGAACTACAAAACTTGATGTCATGTATATAAATGATGGCTGCAAGAAATAAAATAAAATAAAAAGTTGACTATGAAAAAGAGAAGAAAAACAGAAGAGCAGCTTCTAAAGGAAACAGTAGCCTAAAGGAATGGGGGAAATTAGCTGCAAGAAACCAAACCGAAGGGCAGAAAAGGAAGTGTTAAGTTAGCACAGGAAAATAGCTCGAACCAAAATACTACGAAGACCTCTGCTGCTAGCTTTTTTAGTTTTTTTTTTTTTTTTTTTTTTTTTTTTTTTTTTTTAAACGCGGCTGGCTGAGATGTGAGTCTTCCCGTTTCCTGACTTGCAATGCCCTCTTTACCAACACTGAGATCACAAAGGCTGTCAGCAGACCATGAGTCAGCGCTTCGAAGAGAAAAGGCATCAAAGACTGACTGACCCCCACCCACCCAGTTCCTCTGTCTTCAACATAGTGGATTAAGAAGCAAAAACAAGTTATGGTTTCCAAACCAGTCCGAAATATTTAAGTTTCAAGTTTAGAGTCATTACGGCATAACTCAATTCACCTGAAATCTTCTTTCAGTGTTCTCCAGGGCTATTTGTGACAGTGGCTTAGAAGTCAGCAAAGCCAGAATTCCAGTCCCCACTGTGGCAAGGACTAGCTTGGTAGCTTCAAACACAGTAAACGTTTTTAATCCCCACTTTCTTCCCCCGTGCAGAAGAGATTCCAAGGATAAAGAACTTCTTCAGCTCTAGTCTGTAAGCGATGCCCCAAAGATTATCCAGCAGTGAAAACCATATAAAAGATGAACACTGACAGATACACAGAATGACAGAGTGAGAGTCCTGGGGAAAATGAGCCAGAAGAAGCTAGGCAGGTGGTACATGACTGTAATCCTAGCATTTAGGAACCAGAGGTAGAAGAAGGGGTTCAAAGTCATCCATCCTTAGCTACCCAGTGAGCTTAAGGTCAACCTGAGCTATGAGATTCTTTCTCAATCGACCGAACAACAATAAGAGTGTTAGAAGAACAAAGAGGAAGGATTCAGTGTTCATTGTATGTATGAATACACCTGCACGTGTATGTGTGTTACTATATAGAGGATTTCAAAAGAAAATATTAAAGCTTAGCTTCATTTTGTTTGTTTGTTGACTGAGCCTCACGTAGGTTAGGTTGGCCTTGAACTTTCAGTAGATGACGTTGAACTCTGACCTTCCTGACTTTACCTCTTCAGTGATGGGCAGTTTTCAACAGGTTGTTGATTAAAACCAAGACTTCTTACTCGATAGGCAAGTGCTTTTCAAAATCTTAAGTAGGGAGCTTGAGAGAACTCAGTGGTTAAAAAGCACTTGCTGCTCTTCCAGAAGACCCAAGTTTGGTTCCTAGCACACATGTAAGACAGTTTAAAACTATCTGACTCTAGCTCCAGGGAATCCGATGCCCTAGTTGCTGCTGGCACCTGTACATCAAGAGCGTATTAGGCATTTTAAAGTTAATTTCTCTTCCAAGGCAGACATGGGAGTATGGGAACAAAAGTTCACTAGCATCACATTGCCCGGGTAATTTCTTTTGTGTGATGGAAACTTCACTGTTAGGTCAATTAAAATTTAACAATCCTTGTTTTCCAAAGGTCTGACATCTTGATTTTCTTCTTGATGAGACTTTAGTATACATGACTCCTTATTTGTTTGTTTGTTGTTGTTGTTGTTGTTGTTACTATTGTTGTTTTGAGAAAGGGGTTCTTTGTGTAGCCTCTACTGTCTTGGAACTTGCTCTGTAGACTAGGCTGGTCTCAAACTCAGAGATCAACCTGCTTCTGCCTAAGTGCTGGTAAAGACATGCATCACCACAATGAGCTTTTGCTTTTAATGTGAATCAAAGCTCCAAAAGAAAGAGAGAGAGAGAGAGAGAGCGAGAGAGAGAGAGAGAGAGAGAGAGCGAGAGAGAGAGAGAGAGAGAGAGAGAGAGAGAGAGAGAGAGAGAGGAGAGGAGAAAAGAAGAGAAAAGAAGAGAAGAGAAGAGAAGAGAAGAGAAGAGAAGAGAAGAGAAGAGAAGAGAAGAGAAGAAAAAGCTATACCTATATACATATAAGGCTGCTTTGAAACTTCTCTATAGAGCAGAATGTTACAGATCCAGAATCAAATTATCATGGGCTGCCTTTAATCTCCTTAAGAACCATGTATTGACCACTACTGACTTAACATCCTCGTGACTATTGGGTAAGTAAATGCTTTTTAGAATGTATTGTAGACCACTAACTTCACCAATCCAATAAGCAAAGATGTCTTAGTTAGGGTCTTACTGCTTTGAACAGACACTATGACTATGGCAGGTCTTATAAAGAACAGCATTTATTTAGGGTTGGCTTACAAGTTCAGAGGTTCAGTACGTTTTTGTCAAGGCAAGAGCATGGCAGCATCCAGGCAGGCATGGTGTACACAGAGCTGAGAGTTCTACATCTTCATCTGAAGGCTACTAGTGGAAGACTGACTTCCAGGCAACTGGGATGAGGGAGGGTCTTAAGCCCACGCCCACAGTGACACACCTACTCCAAGAAGGCCATACCTTCTAATAGTGCCGTTCTCTGGGCCAAGCATATACAAACCATCACAAAAGGGATGACTTAAAATTGTGCACTCCACTATCATTCCACATCCCTGCACAAACAATAGAAGTTCCAGGATAACCAATATCTACATATAATCAGGCCATCTAAAGCTGTTAAACAGTGGATTTCTAGAAACCCACAGCCATAGTTTTATAACAGGGGTAACAGTTAAATTTTAAAAATATGTTATTCCTTTTGCTTCTTGGGTAGGATTCTTTGCAGTAGTTTGCCACAGGCAATGATTTGCCTAGAAGAAAACTTAAATTACCTCCACAAGAACAGCAGACAGACCAAGTCTCACATCCACTTGGTAAAGGGATTCCATGAACATTTCTGTGAAATGTTTATCTTCACAGAGACTTCAGATCACAAGGTTTTACTACAGGAAAAGGGGGGAGGGGCAGGGAAGGAAGGCTACCAACTTGCCACTAAAATTTAGTCAGGTAAAAGCTATATGAAGACATGATGCAAAAGCTTGCCCTATGTGGGATGGTTAGCAGTGTGAGGCTACTCTGGGCTATGTAGTAAGATCATGTATTAGAAATAATCAAGCAAAGCACATACACACATACCGAGAGAGAGGGGGAGAGAGAGAGAGAGAGAGAGAGAGAGAGAGAGAGAGAGAGAGAGACAGAGGGAGAAGGGGAGGGAAAGAGAGAGGAAAAGAAGAGAGAGAAGAAGACTTGCCTTTGGTCAATCTGAAGAATTGTGAAGTGTGTGTGTATGTATGTGTGTATGTGTGTGTAGTTGTTGTGAGACACCAATAGTGAAGGTTGTCTTAGGGTCCCCTCTCTAGCCCTTCTGAGGTTGGCCCAGGTAAAGGAAAGCTTTGCTCTGAAAGCCCAACAGCTGTCACTATTGGAAAATCTTCTGCAGACACTGAACAGGAGCAGCCCAGTGTGCAATAGGCTCCCTTTCAAACCCAGGGATGGAGAAACACCTTTGAGTTCCCTCCTGGCATTAGGGAACTGTCTCTGTACCACTCAAACTCTGCTTGCTCCCTTGCCCTTAACACAAAAACAAAACATGAGAAGATGCAAAAAGAGAAATCCTCAAAGGCACTAATTATCGAAGGCAGAGGTGCCTGGACTGCAGCAGACACCAGACAGACTTCCTATATCTCCAGCCCAGAGGAGACAGAAAGAAGAACATGTCAGTCAGGGCCCAACTGCTGGATTTTGACCAAACCCAACTAGAGAACCCCAAATCACACCCACACAACAGAAAGCCACAAACACCTACAGAGCAAGTAGCAACAAGTAGGCAGGGGCTGACAGCAGGGGCAGGCTGGCAACAGCCTAAGGACTTCAACTTCTCCCTTCTACCAGGGTCTTACATAAACCACAGTCCCTCCCCCATGCCTCTAGGCTCTTAGAGGAAGACAGTGGGGGGGATGAACATTTTATCCGAAGGATTACATCAGCAGATCCTGAATAAGACAGTCTTTGCGTGTGTGTGTGTGTGTGTGTGTGTGTGTGTGTGTGTGTGTGTGTTGAGGATTGAACACAGAACCTTATGCATGTTAATCATGGCTTCAGTCACTGACCAATACCTGTCAGTTGGATGGTAATTTATGTTGGGATTTTTTTTTTTTTTGGCACGTTTTCATATGTAACCTAAGCTAACCCAGAACCCACAATTCCTCCTGTCTTAGCTTCCAGAGCTCTGGGATTACAGGCCTGCATCCTCACAAAGGATGGGCCCATCTCGGCTGTTTACATCATAGAATTTCCCTCCCTCCCCCCCCTCCCACCACGGGAAGGAAGGGCTTGGGAGGGAATCCAGAATACTTTAGACTAAATAACATGCATATTTTTACACCTCCAAACTGTAACATAGATAAAAGCTACAGCCCCGGCATTCATTCACTCTTGGGTTTCATAAAAAAAAAAAAAAAAAAAAAAAAAGACAGTATAAGCACAAAACGTCATTGTTGACTGGCAGAACTTCCAAAGGAGTAAGTTCTTTGAAAGACCAGAATAGTCTTCCTATGTGGTCTGGCTTTAGTAGAGCTCATCTGGGGAAAGGAGAGGAGGAGACAAGGAAATGGCTGTGGCAAGGGTTTAGTCTGTTTTCTTCATGTCTGTGTGCAGAATAGTAAATACCCGAGAAACTCATGCTAAAAGAGTAATGAGCATTGAGAATCTGCCTGTACGAGCCATCAAAAAGCATGGTCCTATCTAATGCATTAAAAAGCATGATCCTGCCGGGCAGTGGTGGTACATGCCTTTAATCCCAGGCAGATTTCTGAGTTTGAGGCCAGCCTGGTCTACAGAGTGAGTTCCAGGACAGCCAGGGCTACACAGAGAAACCCTATCTTGAAAAAAAAAAAAAAAGAAAGAAAAAAGCATGATCCTATCAAATTCTTTACACTGCCTATGAAGTTGAAGTTGGAACTCTTATCACTAGTTTATAGCTAAGGTATAAACTATAAGGTATATTCAGGTAGGGGGGGTCTAGCTCTATTGGTAGAGTATTTGCCTAATACGCAGGAAATCCTAGGTTTCATCTCCAGAGCCCCATAAAATTACATGTGGTGGTTCATGGCTGTAATCCCAACACTTACGAGGCAGAGGCAGGAGGATCAGAAGTTCAAAGTCATACATAGCTACATGGAGCATTCAAAGTCAGCTTGGGCTACATAAGACTCTGTCTCCTAAAGGGGTGGTGGGGTGGGCAGTGAGACGGTCCGATGCGGAAGTGTACTTTCATCCAGGCTGGATGACTTGAGGTTGATCCTCAATACCCACATTGTGAAGGGGACCAACACCTGCAGCTTGTTTCCTACTTCCACGAGTGCAGCATGGAACATGCAACCCCCTCCCCCAACATATGCACATACTTAGAAACAAATAAATATGAACAAACATATTGAAAAAGAAAAGGAAAGCAGGGGCCGGGCGGTGGTGGCGCACACCTTTAGTCCCAGCACTTGGGAGGCAGAGGCAGGCGGATTTCTGAGTTCGAGGCCAGCCTGGTCTACAAAGTGAGCTCCAGGACAGCCAGAAATACACAGAGAAACCCTGTCTCAAAAAAAAAAAAAAAAAAAAGGAAAGCAGGAAGAGAGAGAGAGAGAGAGAGAGAAGCTAGAGAGATGGTGTTAGGAACGGCCGATTTGTTCTCGTCAAAAAGCACCACACTCTGGGACCAAACAGTTCCATGTAAGAGGTTTAATTAAGAGAAGGAGAGGGAGCAGTAGCGCGGAAAGAGAGGGAGAGAGGAGAGAGAGAGAGAGAGAGAGAGAGAGAGAGAGAGAGAGAGAGAGAGGACAGGTCCAGCTGCTTATAGGTGATTCCAATGGATTCTGGGAATATGGTGGCCTGTTGCTCGGCAACAGGTCTTTGAGACACGCCCATGAGTCGCTATAGCCTCTGGATGCTAACAGATGGACTAAATGTTAAGAGTGGTTGCTGCCCTTGCAGAGCACCAGAGTTCAAATTACAACCTGACGGTGCACAGATCACATGGCCTGTAATTAATTTGAGCACCACTGGATCCAGCACCATCCTCTGGCCTCTGAAGGCAGCTGCATTGACGTGCATGCACCACCCACACAGACAGGCACACATATACCTAATCACAAAAAATCAAAATAGAGCTTAAGAAAGAAAGGAAGGAAAAAATTAATTTGAGTTTAATATTTTTCCTGGGCCACACTTAGTAAACATGTATGCTAGGAACAGGATTAAAAAATAGGCCAAACTATCCACTGTGGGGTTTGTTTTGTTTTTGGCTTTGGGGGGCTTTTGTTTGTTTGTTTTTGTTTTTGTTGTTTTTATGTATTTTTCTTTTAAGTACATAAAATCTTCATATGGAAGAAACTTGAATGATACTTTTGTCTTTCACTTTATTTTATAGGAAAGATTTTGATGTTTTTCTGTGGTAACCAGATTCCACACACACACACACAGACACACACACACACACACACACACACACACACACACACATCTTAAAGGCAAAACCAAAACACAATAGTTTTCCCTGCCAGGTGTGGTAGAAGTGAGCATTTGCAAAGCCGAGAGAGAATTGCCGTGAGCCTCGGGATAGCTTGAACTACCTAGCGGTAGTTGAAGATCTGCCTCAAATAATAAAGAGGAAAAAGAAAGATTCTCCCTGCTGCCCTGACCTCACTGGGAACGCAACACTAATGTTGTAGCTAGTGCATAGCTAGGCTCAAATGCTACTAATTGCCTGGAAAGAAAGAAGCCCCAGGAGCGGTAGAGAGGAGTGTGCTGAGAATCGAAATGAAATTCGGCAGGGGGTGGGGGGTGGGGGGACTCTGGAAAAGGGAAGTCATAACCCTAATCAGTACTTTAACTGAAATAAGCACTTTTTAAGGTCAAAAGAACCCTTGAGCTTTGCACAATCAAGGCTTAAGAAAACAAAATGGGCCAAATTGCATAAAAATAAGTCCTTTCTTGGATTTCCAGTGACGTCAGAAACCACAAAAGACTTCACCAACCATTCAAATTACAGCCTTCTCTTTCTGCCTCTGGTGAGATGCTTGGTCAAAAACCATCATCTCTTCATCGACATTAGCATTCACCACACCCTCTGGCTTTGATCTCCTGCTCTCTCTAAATCCAGTCACCCTGCAGTCAGAGCAGAACCATTGTCAGTCCCAAGATTTGCATTCCAAGGTTCTAAAGAAAATCTGGCTAGATCTGAGCAAACTCGGGCCAAGGGCTTGAACATGGAAGCATCACCTACAAACACACACAAAACTGTTCATTTTTCACCACTGCTTTTGTTAAAGGGACTGTGGTTGCAAAATGACTTGGGGAAAGAGGAAGAAGAAAGCTATCGCAAGCCACCTGTCTCTGCAATAAGACAATTGGATATATAGATCTCCGAGGTTCCGTCTAACTTGAGCATTCTGTGAGTCCAAGACTAAGGAAAATTTCTCAACTTCCCCAAGGAAGAAGAAGTCAAAGCCCTCGGCTTCACTGCTCTTGGTCTTGTGTCTAAGGGGAAGTTATTTTCACTCATTAGTCCCTGACTTTGCACGCTCAGGAAACAGAGTAACAGACGCTTCACAGAAGCGTTGTCTATTAGCTAGTTGGAATGGGAAAAATCAGCCCTGATAACGTACTTACTTTAAATGTTGCTTTAGCACTGTTTACATGCATATGGTGTGTATTGATCCTATTCATCCGTTACTATCTCTCATTCTTCCTCCCACTGATGCTGAACCCTTCTTCCAAACAACTTTCCCTCCTATTTTCAAGTCTTCTGGAGGGGAGGTGCTTGCTGACTTCAATTAGGGCCATGCTGATTTGCATTGATTTGGGGGGCGGGGGTGGCTCTTTACTGGAGCATAGGCAAATTATCAGTGGCCATTCCCCTGAAGGCAATGAGTCCTTCCCCCAGCAGTCGTTGACTGTCCATAGTTCTTCATGGAGGGGTGGGGGAGGGTCTCCAAAGCCTCTTCCCCATCCACGACGGACTACTGATCTTGTACAGGTCTTGTGTATGGTAATCGCAGCTGTTGCGAGTTCTTGAGTGTCATGGTTATGTCCTATCCAGAAGATAGCTTTTCACAGCACTCTGCTCCAGCCCTCCTCCAGCCCTTCTTCATGCCCTCTTTCCACGATGGCCACTGATCATTGTGGAGAGGGAAGTAAGGTTGACATAGAAGTCCCATCTAGAGGTGAGCACTCTGCAGTCACTCATTTGACAGCACTTTGACCAGTTATCGAGTCTTGTCGTGAACTACTGCTAATGGCAAATAAATAAATAAATAAATAAATAAAAATAAATTTAAAAAAAAAGCTTTTCTAAGCAAGTCTGAGAGCTTCACTGATCTATAAACACATTTAGACAACCATTGACAAATTGTCCATGAAGGAAAACTACTCTCAGGGCCCATGATCACACAAACATGAAATTTTGACCAAATTTACAGTCCAAGGCATGATCTTCCTGACAGATCCAATCAGAAAGTGTTTGGTTATCCCCAAAACAGTCATCCCATTATTGCTAGTGAGCACATCTTGCCTATAAGGTCAGTATTGTAACACACAAGTTCCACATTTCAGACACTGATGATCTTCTCCAGCAGCCTATGCAGTACCTCATACACTACGAAAGCTTTGCCAACATATTTTTTTATGCTTTTAAATTTTAAAGAAACTTCGGAAAGGAATGTAGGAGGAGTATTTACACTTGGACACTGTTTCACGTGCATCATGCCTTTACCTGTGTTATTTTCCCATCGTGCTAATACATTAGGACCGCATCCTTTAGAGAGAGTTCGAGGGACTGCTTCTCTGTGTGTCCGCCATCACCACTCAGTGGAAATCTAGGAGCAGGAGCCCCCTGTGAGGACATGCTGTAGCTTCTGATAATCATATATACCTGCCAGGAAGAATCGTCATCCACAGAGTCCCAGAACCTGAGCTATTCTAGCCACCCAATCCACCACGTTTGTCTCAGCCTAGGAAAAAAGTCACTCCAAAGTGGGACTGCCTTGGTACCCAGAGTAGAATTCTGTAGATAACTCAGGTCTGAGAGCTCTCTCTATAGCACCAATTTATATTGATGGTAAAGTAGGATCCCTGAGATCCTTTCTGGCTACTGTTAATGCCATTTCATTTAGGAGGATCAAAAGTTCAAGGTCATCCTAGGCTAGATATTGAGTTTAAAGCCAGGCTATTCTATTTGAGACCTTATCTCAAAAACCTAAGCACATAAACAAAATACAAGATGAACAATAATCTAAATATAACGCAGCAAACCCCAGGTCCCTTTGACATACCTAGCAATCCTGGGCTTACATTCTCAAGTGACCACAAAAGCCTGGCTAAGGGGGGTAGTGCATGGGGAGGTATAACAGATTTCTCCATTGAGCTACACATTTATTTTCAAATTAATTGCTAGCTGTATCATTCCAATGAGTTCTCTGCCTGGTTCTGAGAAGTAGCCATGGTTCAGAATCGTTAGGTCCTAATGAAACTCCAAATCCATGGTTCTCAATTTTCTTAGAAATGCTGCTGACCCTTTAATACAGTTCCTCATGTGTGGTGACCTACAACCATAAAGCCATTTTCATTGCTACTTCATAACTTTACTTTGCTACTAGCATACATTGGAATGTACATATTTGATATGTAGGATGTCTTATATTTGACCCCTGAGAAAGGCTCCTTCAATTCCCAAAGAAGTTGTGATCCACCGGCTAAGAACCACTGCACTGAAATCTCAAATTCCAAGACTGTCAACATATACAAAAGGAATGTCCCGAAGGCTCTTCAACTGGTTACAAGGCCTGCAGGTTTATTCAGGAAGCTGATCTCACTGTCTGTTCTGCCTTTAGGGACCTTGAGACAAAACAACGGTTTCATACCGTCTGGAAAGCCACTGCATTCCTCAGGAATCAGGGTATCAGGGCAAGTCAGAGGCCTTGTTTCAATTCTGCCACTGCTTTTTAACTCCCTGTATTGTGTGTTCTTTAAATGCCACTTTCTACGGTGTGCTAATTACCCAACAAGCCCCTGGAACCATTTCCACAGTCTGAGGGACCATTTCAGTCTGCTTAAAGCAGAATTTAGACAGAGCTTGGCGAGAATAATTGCTTCTACTTCAATTATTGTTGATAACAACTGTCTGCCCTCTCCCCACTTCTTAACCCCACTCCTCCCTTCTCTTTCTCAGGAGGAAAGAAGACAATTCCTGGAATTGTCCTGATCTTGCACTGGGACTCAGCGGTTAAGAGCTCTTGCTGATCTCAGGGAACCCAGGGACACTTCCCAGCGTCCACATCAGACTGCTCACATCTGCCTCAAAGTCCAGCTCCAATGGCTCAGATTCCCTCTTTTGACCTTCAGGGGCATCTACATGCATGTGCAGATACACACACATGCACCACAAATTAAAAGTAATCTTTTAAAAAAAAATGCACTTGAAGCCTTCAGAACTATGACTTGAGAGACATTTGTTCATTATATTTATAATTTTTTTTTTTTTGGAGTTGAGGACTAAACCCAGGGTCTTGAGCTTGCTAAGCAAGTGCTCTACCACTGAGCTAAACCCCCAACCCATACTTATAAATTTTAATATATCCAGCTCTATAAGAAATATAATCATAGAAACTCCTATCTTAACAAAGCTAACCAGAATAGATTATTTTCTTTAAAGTTCATAATCTGACTCCTTTGAGAATTCCTACTGTCTTTCTGTATTGCTGATCTGTCAAGTGCGCATGCCAGACCCCTGCACTGTGGTCTTTTGTGGGAAAGAGATTATGTGCTTACATGTCCGTACGAGTTCATCCCACAAAGAGTCTTATGCTTTGTTTCCTTTTGTACCTTGATGGGGCCTCCTCCTTCTCTTACAAGTGGAAAGCAAAACTCTGCCTGCCTGCTGTGGGCTGCTGATGCCTACTGAGAACCATGCAGTGTGAATGGCACGGATCCTGAGAGATGACGACAGGGGTAGCCACAAGTCCTCTGGACAGCCTGCTGGTTCCAAAATATGGGAACCAGAGATGCAACCTCAAAACCTGTACTTTACCAAAAAAGGAATCAGGAAAGGAGAAATGGGGCTGTTTATCTGCATTTTTTTTTTTTTTGGAATGGTATTATAGCCTCTGCAGGCAGACTGAGTGCCATGGATTTCTTCCAAATTCCAGAAGAATCTATACAGTCAGATGTAAAGAATGTGCATAGCTTAGAACACAGAGAAACTATAGTGACCCCTGATGTATTGCGCTTTCTTTGTATAAGAAGTCCTCTTGCTTCAGTAGGTAGATTTGAATGAAAGCCAAGTCGAAGAAAAGAACTGAAACATTATTGTGATTGACTTCACTCCAAATGTGAGTTCCCCACCAGGGCATTCTTAATTGATAGTGAGATGCAAAGTCTAACGTAAACTCACTGTAGTAACAACACGCACAGTTCTGTGAGTCAGACATCCACCAAGCTCAAGGAACTCAGGCTGGGGTGCCAGGACTAGATCCCAATGTGACCAGAAGCAGTTGGGGTGGCTTCTCAGGCACCAGCACACATGTGATGCACACACATACATTCAAACATAGTTCTCATGCGTGTAAAATAAATAAAAAAATAAATCAGGTGCTGATGATATGGCTCAGGGGGTAAGAGCACTGACTGGTCTTCCGAAGGTCCTGAGTTCGGATCCCAGCAACCACATGGTGGCTCCCAACCACCCGTGATGAGATCGGACGCCCTCTTCTGATTCGTCTGAAGACAGCTACAGTATGTTAAGCCAGAGCGAGCGGGGCTGGAGAGAGCGGGGACGGCAGAGGTCCTGAGTTCAATTCCCAGCAGCCACACACATGATAGCTCATGGCCATTTGTACAGCTACAGTGTACTCGTACACATAAAAATAAAATAAATAAATAAATCTTTAAAAAAAATAAATCTAAAAACTAATGTTCTTTCTCTTACCTCTTTTAATTGTTTAATGATCTTTGTTTAAGATTTATTTATTTGTGGTGTTTGCACACATGCATGCTACAGCTAATACTCGCAAGTCAGAGGATAGCCCCGGGGCTTGAACTCAAGTTGTGACTCTTGGCTACAAACCCCCTTGCCACTGAGCTATCTTCTAGGCTTTCTTTTTTGAGTCAGAGTCTCACTGAGTTGTTTAAGCTGGCTTTGATTTTGCTCTGTAGCCCAAGAGGGCCTCGGTCACTTTGTTTTCGTATAGCTCATGTTGGGATGTCACTGAGGCTGAGGATGCTCTAGACCTTCCAGTGCCCTGCTTCTACTTTTGGCAGTGTTGGAGTTACAGTTGTGTATGCAAATATCCCACTACGTGCAATGACAGGGTGTGAGCCTTGAGCCCGTTGAAAGCTGAACTGGCACTCTTCCAACTGAACTACATCTCTGGCACGCCTTGAACATTTGGTCTTTCGGCTGTAGCCTCGTGGAATGGGAGCTATAGCCCTGCGCCATCAAGCCCAGTGCAATTGTTTTTTTCTTGTATGTGTGCGGGTATGTGTACGTCTTCTATATGTGTGCCAGTGCCTGTGGAGCCCAGAAAACGGTGTCTGATCCCACTGAACCTGAGTTACAGGAAAATTGAACAGTTGGAACCAAACTTAGGATGAAACATTCTGGATTTTTTTTTTTGTTTTTTGGGGGGGGGATTTTTTTGTTTTGTTTTGTTTTGGTTTTGGTTTTGTTTGTTTTGTTTTGTTTTGTTTTCCTAAACAGGACTTCTCTGTGTCTATACAGCCCTGGTTGTCCAGGAACTCACTCTGTAAAGCAGGTTGGCCTCAAACTCAGAGATCTGCCAGCCTCTGCTTTTCAAGTGCTGGAATCAAAGGCATGTACCACCAGTGTCTAGCAAGACACCGTTGAGTTCTTAACTGTTGAGTTATCCCAGCTAAATTCTTTATAATTATTCCTGTCACAGTATAAAAGTTCAGCTAGGCAGAGGACTTGCATAGGTAAAGCGCCTGTCACACAAACATAGTCCAGTAGTTCCAGTTCCCAGTGTATACCCAGGAGCTGCACACAGCAGTGCTTTGCTATAACTATAGTGCTGTAGGCACTGAAGGACAGCTACAGCTCAATCACTGAGCTCCAGGTTCAGAGACAGATCCTGTTGGAAAAGATAAGGTTGAACGCAATCGAGGAAGATACCTGACCTTACCTCTGGCCTTTAGATGCACAGGCTCACAGATAAGTACACTGTAATCTGCGCAATTGTCTCACCAGCAAGAACGCACGCAGACTCCAGGATCCTTCTGCAACAAGCGTTTATTGCATCTTTAAGAGGAAGACCCCAAGCCCCGAAAAGGCACTGCTTATATATATCCTGGAGCAGCGTGTTCATTTCTAATTGGCTGTTTGCTCATTACCTCATGTGACGCCCTGGGATGGGCTGTGACTTGGCGCACTCTGGCCCTTAGCACATGCGCAGACTACTTGCATACAGGGAGAAGACACCGGATGCCGGCGCCATCTTGTAATGGCAATCGCCAGCTCGGGCGTGGCTCTCTACAGTACACACATATGTATTCATACTGTACAAACTTATATGCACCTCTCTCGCTCCCCCGCCCCCACCATTTCCCCAGCTAGAGAAGGAAATGACATAAATTATCAAATTAACAGTTGCATAATAATTACACTTAAAAAAGTAGTAGTGGTAGTGGTAGTAGTAGTAGTAGTAGTAGTAGTAGTAGTAGTAGTAGTAGAAGTAGTATGAGTGTGTGTGCACGGGCTCGAGTGTGTGTTCGGGTGTACCCATACTACAAATTTCACGTGGAGGTCAGAGGACAACTTTTGGCAATCAGTTCTCTCCTACCCTATTGAGGCAGGGTCTCTTGTTTCCTTTACGTTGTGTTCTGAAGAGTGGGCCCGCAAGCCTGGGGCAATTCTCCTGATTCTGCTTCTCATGTATTGGAATTACAGATAAATGCCACTGAGTCTGGTGTTTTGTGTGTGCGTGTGTGTTTTAATACGAGTTTCAGACACTGAACTCGGGCTTGCACGGCCAGCACCTTCGCCCTCCAAACCATCTTACTCCTCCTGTAACAAAGTATTTTCCAGATTAAACAACCTAGGAAATTCTTTGACACCCTAGCTCATCTCCACATGAGAAAGGCGTATGAAAATCTGTGTTTTTCTCAAAGCGCCCTTGACTGGCATCTAGACAAGGAAGAGAAACCAAGGGCTCTCTCTCTCTCTCTCTCTCTCTCTCTCTGCAGGTGGCCACATGCAGAGCTCACTCAGGCAGAACAGCATGTGAGCTAACCAAGCTCTATTTCTGGTAGGGCCGAAGCTGGGTGAGCAGAGTCTCCAGGCGTCTGATAGCTCATGTTTTGACAAGTGATTTCTCACAAATATTTTCTTATTTTAGAACATAGTTTTACTGGTGATCTAAATCTGTTTTTTTTTTTTTTTTTTTTTTTTTAATCTGAGGTTGTCTAGACAGGAGTAAGAGAAACTCTGAAATTAGAAATAAATATTTTCTCTTTTGTACAAAGTAGTGAAGACACTTCGCCTTCAAGGAGATGGCATACTTTAAGAGGAAGAGATCTGACTGATTAGCATTCCTAAAAATCCTCATCAGATAAATAGCAAGTGGGGCTGGGGTGCAGCTCAGTCCAGAGTGCTCACTTAGCACACAAGAAGCCTGGGGGTTCAATCCCAAGCACTACCACATATTACCAAGATTGGGGATGCTCACCGGTGACAGTAGCACTTGGGAGTTGCAAATGGGGCATCAGAAGATCAAAGTCATCCTCAGATAAATAGCAAGTTGGAAGTCAGTATGAGACACGTAGGACTGTTTCAAAATAAGAAATAAATAATAGATAAAAGCAGCAAATGGCATCAATCATGGTAATGCCAGCACTTGGGAGAGTGAGCCACAAGTGTCCTTTCAGCCATCAACATAAAAAACAACCAAACACAAAGTCTAACTAATGTAACTAGGTCAGCTCACATTCATTAGGGTTAGAGTACGGGACTGGGGCTCACAGCTCCTGAGTTGCTGGTGTAGTTGAGCAGGAAATGTGCACGAGAGCTACTGAGACACCTCTCTGAGATTCTTAGATGATTGAAGGGCTTTCAATTCCATGAGTTTGTGCCATTATGATTCTGATCATTAAAAGCACATGTCATGTTTTCTCTCCTAAAAAGTTATGCATTTAAGGGGCGGGAGCAATAGATGGTGCAGTGGTTAAGGGCTTGTTTCTCTTCCAAAGAATGAAAGTTTAAGACTTAGCTCACAATGCTTGTAATTCCAGCTTCAGGGGATTTAATGTCTCTTCTGGCTCACACATGCAATCAAGCACACACACACACACACACACACACACAGACACAGACACACAGACACATGTGAATAAAATAAGTAATTTTTTTTAGTTACACGTTTTGTCTCCAATATTTTTTATACAAATTGAATAAGGATCCTACCTACGGTTATGCAAATGACTTAAGCAGACCTAATTTACCCATTATACCCAGCTTGGCTCTAGTTCACAGCAGCGCTGCAGAAAGAAAAGCACACACTCAGGTGAGGCAGAAACTGGCAACAATGTAAAATATTTCCATCTATCGGAAACTGGATGCTTTTCATCAGGAAGACCATAAGCAACTTGGAAAAATCTCCACCCTGATTTTTGGAGCCCGTCTAGTAACTCTCCCTTCCTAGATGAAATAGTTCCAGGGCATTTCATGTAAGTGGTTTAGAGGAGTCAAGTCAAGGAGGAAAGCTGTCAGCATGAAGCGCACTTTGTCCGATTTACATTCTGTTGTCGCTGTTGTTTGTGTGTGTGTGTGTGTGTGTGTGTGTGTGTGTGTGTGTGTGTTTGGCGCGTGCTTGCACTCATGCCATGACACCCATATGGAGGTCAGATGCTGTGGAGTCTGTGGAGAAACTTTCTAGGTTGACTTAGGAGCTAAGAATCCAACCCAGACCCCCAAGTTCATTTAACAAGAACCTTTGCCTGCTGAGCTATATATACAATTAGCCTTTCGTTTGTTTTTTAAAGACAGGTTCTTTTTTTTTTCTTTTTTTTTTTTCTTTTTGGTTTTTCGAGACAGGGTTTCTCTGTGTAGCCCTGGCTGTCCTGGAACTCACTCTGTAGACCAGGCTGGTCTCGAACTCAGAAATCCGCCTGCCTCTGCCTCCCAAGTGCTGGGATTATAGGTGTGCGCCACCACCACCAGGCTAAAGACGGGCTCTTACTCAGTAGCCCAGGCTGGTCTGGAGGATTCATTGTATAGCCCAAGCTTCTTTCTGTCCTGGTTTCCCAAGTGCTGGGATTACAGAATGAGTCACCATGCCTGGCCTAATCATGACTTAATTGGACCTAATTTGCCTGTCCAGTTTAAGTATCTACATGAGAACTGCAGAACAGCTAAAATCATTGGGGGAAGTATAAGACACTGAATACATTCAGGAAAGGAGAAAAAAAGTATTTCTTGCCATCTCATCATCCCTTAACGTCAAAGGGAAGAGGCCACTAATGCACCAGAACAGAAAAATACATAGACCTTGTACATTCTAGAAAGGCAAGAACCTTGCTTGTCATTTTCCCAGAGCATACCACACAACCCTGGGCAGGCATTCCAGCTAAATGGGCGGGAGAGTGGACAGTGAGGAGTTGTGAAGAGGTGGGGGCAGGAAGGTCAGCCACATCATCGCTCTGATTCCTCTACAGGAAACAGATAAGCAAGCAGCTCACTGCCTTCCCCATCCCCTTGTCAGCCAGGCAGCATTTCTCCTGCTTTCCTGTTTCTAGTTCTGATTAATATCTAATCAGCATGTCACAGGCCCTGTGGAGCACCTGAAGCATGTCAGCGCTGTTCCACTACACCTAGAGCTAGCTGAAGGTCTCAGACAGGGCTGTGCACAGGCAGACAGCGTATCTGGTCTCTGTTGCCTTCCCTACTCTTGGAATCTTTGCCCATTACATCTACCTATGCAGAGCTTATACCCAGGAAGTTGCCCTTACTTGACTGAAGACTTTTTGTAGGTTTGCTCATGTAGCCATGGTTATGTTTCCAGTACTAAAATACATCAGCATCCTTACCAAAGCCTTACCAGCTTTAACATTCATAGAAATTGTTTAAATTGTGTTCTTCTCAAGCATGCTTACAGTCCTTCGTGAGTTCATAAGAGTGCCAATGTTCTGAATGCCAATGAGTTTTTATAGTGAAAGTCTCATTGTACCCTTAGACTCTCTCCGCACACAGATTCTCCAGGCATAACACACGGAGAAGCTAAGGCATTTTCTCATCCTATAGAAGCAAGTGAGGACCATCGGGTCACGATTATTTAGTATTTTAATGGTTTGTTTCTGGAGCATGAGATAAATACAAAGAGATCACATGCTCTTCTACAGAATACTCTGGGACTTCTGCCACGTTCTCTTGGACTCTGTGGAATCTTCCCAGAATTTCCAAGAGAAGCCCCATTCCTGCCATTGTGCTTACAAGCCGAAGCCTGACGTCTTGGATTTTTAAAGCTTTCATTTGTCTTTAGAATATAGTTAGATGCATTTAGGGCACGTATATTCACCTGAAAAATCAACGCTCTTTAAAGAAAAAAGATATACTATAGAGCATTCTTAACAACCTGGAAGTCCTTCCCCTTCCCCTGCCTGGGTCTCTGTTCTTTTGATCTCTATAATTTGTTTTCCTTTCTTTTTTTCTTAAAAAAAGATACACTCTGTGATCTTTAATAATATGAGCGCATATATGTGCATATGAGTGCAAGTTCAGCAGAGGCCAGAAGCGTTGGGTCCCCTGAAACTGGAACTGCAGAGGGCTGTACAACACCTTATGCTGGGTGCCCAACAAAGAGTCTCTGCAAGAGCAGTGGGTGCTCTTAACCGGTGACCCATCTCTCCAGTCCCAGTTTTGCTTTCTTCCAAATTTCCCTTTAGGGGCTTATGGAGTGCAAGATTGGCTTGTTGTTTGTGTTTTGTTTTTGCTCAACACAATGGCTTTGAGATTCACAGAGACTGCTTAAAGAAATAGTAGTAACTGGGTAGTGTTCCTTGTGTGCTGCTTGGGCACATGGAGGGGGCCACAATAAAATGCTGTACAGTCCTTTCTAAACCTCAGAGCCACAACCAACACAGGGCTGTTGTTTCTGCCTACCCTCAGAGCTAAAGCTGAGTGATAATCTTAGAGCGTTCCACGGAATGAACAAGGAGAACAGGGGAAGTATAGGAATCATGGTGTTCTATAGTCAAGAAGCCAGCACAGGGATCGAGGACAGGGTATATTCAGAGATGTGATCCCCTCGTGGATCAGCACAGCTCTCTGTCCTAGCTCTCATCAACGACTGTGAGGAGGACCAGACTGAAGCAACTGAATGAACCGTAGTTCTAACACAACTATCTCTCTCTTCTCTTCCCAGTTCTTTTGACTTTCTTTCTCCCTTTTTGATTCTGTGTTGAAGCCTTTTAAAAAGTATTTCTTTTTTTTTTTTTTTAAAAAGATTTATTTATTTATTTATTTATTTATTTATTTAATCTATACAAGTACACTGTAGCTGTCTTCAGACACACCAGAAGAGGGCATGAGATCTCATTACAGATGGTTGTGAGCCACCATGTGGTTGCTGGGAATTGAACTCAGTACCTCTGGAAGAGCAGTCAGTGCTCTTAACCTCTGAGCCATCTCTCCAGCCCTTAAAAAGTATTTCTTTTTTAAAAAGTTTTGAGTTGGGCCATGGTGGCACATGCCTTTAATCCCAACATTCAGGAGGCAGAGGCAGGAGGATTCTGAGTTCAAGGCCAGCCTGGTCTACAGAGTGAGTTCCAGGACAGCCAGGGCCATACAGAGAAACTCTATCTCAAAAAACTAAAAAAAAAAAAAAAAAAAAAAAAAAAAAAAAAAA